>CAMZMU010000016.1:1427530-1634003 GCA_947311845.1 Poa pratensis
GTACCTTGTTTGTTTCAGACTACATTAAAATGGTTGTTTATGATAGATTATGCATTGAATTTGATATAATGTTGTTGTTAAAATATTGGAGAATGTTACGTATTTGTCTAGCTGTTGTTTGTACCATAATATGTGGTTGTTTTGCACATTTTGTCATGAATATAACAGTACAATGATCAATGTCTCGAAAAACTGCTTTTATAACATCCAAACAACAATTGATATTCAAACTCAATATCTTGTCTAGGTCTGAATATCTAACACATCCAAACAGAAGATATTGATATTCAGACTCAATATCAATATCTTATGATATTGATATTCAGCCCAATATCAATATGGAGCTCCCAATATAGACATCCGAACGGAGCATAGACGTTTTCAACTTTTGTCCCGGAAATCCCGCCCTCCCCTACCCCCCGTGATTTTTTTAAAGCGTTCCTGTTATTAATATTAGGTATAGGTATAGATATAGATATATGGATACGGTTCTTCCTGCAAATATTACAGTTACCTGCACGCTTATTCTTAATTATTAGCAAGCCAACACCGTATTAATTAATTGTACTCTGAACCGTCCGTTCAGAGATCAATGGTTGGCCACGATCTCCTGCGCCCTGGTCTCATAGTCAAACCCGTAGCTGCTGACCTTGGAGCTGTCCGCTGACCAGATGAAGAGGCCCGGTAGCTTGTCCTGCCGCTGCAGCTCCATGGCGGCGCTGATGCCTTGCTCAGGCGAGAGCAACCCGGTGACGTCGCCGGTCTTGAAGCTGGCCAGGACCTTTCCGCCGGGGTAGTCGCATGCCTGCTGGCCATAGAACTGGAACTGGAAGTTGACGTAGTCGATGACGCCGTCGAGGCCGTACTGGTTGATGAGGTCCGAGAGGGACGCCACGGCTTTGGCCACCCACGAGTCGACGGACGCCGGTGTGAAGGAGACCTTGACGATGTCCTGCACGCTGTCGCCGCCGAGTCCGACCATGACGCTCACGTTTGGGTTCGCGGCCTTGACGGCGGTCACGTACGTCGGCGCGGGAGAGGTTGGCCGTGTCCCAGACAGTGGCGGACCTAGGATTTTGCCACTGGGTATGCCGCAAATTGTTAGTCATTTCAATAAAGTATATGTAACAGTTTAATAAATAATTGTAAATTTGCATTGTAATACGATATAAAAGCAGTACATAATATGTAACTGAAAGATTAAGTACAAAAGTTACATAAATTACCATACAAAAAGTTCAAAACCATACCAATAGTCTGAAATATGCATAAAAGAAACTTACAGTACTACTTGTTTGACTTGTCTGGCCTACGCTTTCTTAAGGACATGAAAGTTTCGATTATATCATCTTCATCCACGTCGAAGAAAATATCCCGCTCAATGTATGTGACTAGACAATCATCCAAGAGACTATCACCCATCTTATTTCTTAACTTTGTTTTCACTACCGTCATTGCAGAAAACACCCTTTCAACACTTGCAAAAATGGGCTCGTCATATTACAGTAATCACATGCGATGATTTTTTTTTCAAAACTTGTAGATTGCCGTGCAGCCTGTTTTCGGTCTAGTGAATTCCTGATGACTGATGATCTGTAAAATACGTACTAGGTTCGTGACTGTTGGCTAGACGGCGAAGGATGAACTAGCGTTCAAGCGTGGCGGCGTGTGGCGTGAAGTCTGTCCGGCCGCCGGCGTCCAGTCACCGATTCCCGAAAGCAGCTACTGCTGGGCGTCAAACAAAGTAGCAGAGATAAGAAATCATTCACCGATTCATAGTTCAGCACTGAGCTTAGACTGCAGATGTATATGATAGATTGATCAACGGAGACATACCTGATACCTGGCTGTAGATCGATCGTCCAACGGAGGTGAGTTCCGCGCGACCTGGCCGCTGGCGTAACTCCTCGCCACGATCCCGCGTGCTAGTTTCCTTCCTTTTTTCGATTCCATCGATCGCATCGCATAGCTAGTTCCCGTGCCGCTGCCTAATACTAGTACTTGCGTACGTGGGCTGGGCTGCAGGGTATGCCGTGGCCCACCCGGCATACCCTGTAGGTCCGCCACTGGTCCCAGAACGGGCTGAACACACCATTGGTCGGCGCCGGCGTGGCCTGCTGGCCCACCGGCGTGTAGTCGATGGCGAAGGAGAGGATGAAGTTGAAGCTCAGGCCGGGGTTGACGGGCACGTCGGAGAAACGGACGCCGGTGAACTGCGCGCCGATGTACTCCCGGAACAGGTACCCGCACTAGTAGAAAAAGGGTCTGTGGTCCCGGTTCGGCTGGGCCATCAGTCCCGGTTGTCCAACCGGGACTGGCCAATCGGGACTAATGCTAGTCCCGGTTGGGCCACGAACCGGGACCAATGAGTCCCCACGTGGCCAGTTCTGGCTGGGCGTGGTGGGAGACTCATTGGTCCCAGTTCTTGTTAAGAACCGGGACCAATGAGTGTTTTTTTTTTTGAATTTTTTCGAAAAAAAAATTGGAATTTTTTTTCGATATTTTGAATCTTTGAATTATTTGTCAGTTTAATCTCGAATCATCCCTAATCTCACACTGCTCCACCCATCCTTACACTTGTAGGCAAACTTCCTGATCGGTCACCCATTCTCACACTGCTCCACCCACAACACGCTTAACTTTTGAGTTCCTTCCCAACTAGCTTCCAACATGACATTGAGTACATCTTGATAATACTATGCTATCAATCTTATTATCACCTACACTTTGATGGCACATGATATTATTTTTTGAATTTCAAATCTATATCAACATAAACAACAATGATTAAGTAATACTAATCTTTATGCAGAAATCAATTATTAATTCAAAAAAATTAAAAAAATAAAATAATTTGAATTTCCGGCAAAAACTTAAATCTTCCTGCACGATGGCAAATGATATTATTTTTTGAATTCCAAACCTATATTTACATAAACAACAATGATTAATTAATACTAATCTTAATGTAGAAATCAATTATTAATTCCAAAAAAAATTAAATTTCTGGCAAAAATCTTCCTGCTTTCATAGTTCCCTTTGGAATTTTGAAAATCTAAAAAAATTCCAAACGGGTAAACCCTGTTGCGAGCGGATGCGGATTTTCGCGCTGAACGTTTTGATATATTAAACAATTTATTCCGAGTTCGTACGGAAAAGTTATTGCAATTTTACTGAGAATTTGCAAAAAAAAAATCAAAATTCAAACTTTTAAATTTTCCCTAAAAGTAGGTTGCGTGAGGTACAGGCAGGTCAAAGGATTTTAAAATTTGAAGTTTTTATCATTTTCGTTTATTCGTTTGGGACGTTTTTGCCGCGCGGGGGTAGACATGAGAGGCAATTTTTTTTTTTCAAAAACCTTTAGTCCCGGTTGGTGGCTCGAACCGGGACCAAAGGTCTTTCTGTAAAGGTTGTGGCACCTTTAGTCCCGGTTTGTATTTCCAACCGGGACCAATGCCCCCAACCGAACCGGGACCAATGCCCCACGGGGCCCTGGCAGCTCGAACCGGGACCAATGCCAGGCACTGGTCCCGGTTTTTCTCTGAACCGGGACCAATGGCTTGGGCGGCTCTGGACCAAAGACCCATTTTCTACTGGTGCCGTTCGTCATGGCTCAACGATGGATCGATGGAGTTACGTACGCTAGCTGCTGCCACATATGTACTACTCCAGTAGTGTCGGTGCGTCACATCAGTGAGCAGCTTTCCGTGCAGTACGTACGTGTATGCTATCCAGGACTACAAGTTGACGGATTTGCAACTTGTGGATAAGCTAGCGTGTTTTGATTATAGGCGAGCTACTAATATAATGAAGATTAAGGAAAAACCCTCCACACGCACGCGCCAGCTAACAAGCCCTAGCTTGCAAGCAACTCCCTATGACCTCTTCGCTGAGCAAATTGAAATACCGATGAGGCCATGATGACAAATCTCGAGGTGACGGTGACACCAAATCCACCCAGCAGGTATAACAGTTCATTGGATTGGATGGACGATTCTTTCACTAAACTCAAGTTGCACTTTTCATAATCCACCTAGACATAAGAAAATCTCATACTACTTAGGATTAGCAACATCGATATTTAAATTTGTCATAAAAGTATTTTCATAGTACCATAATTTTAGTCATTTACCAATTTCCACCAAGCGTGCAACCCTGAAACCTAGCTACAAACACAATCTTCCTTGAGACTATTACCACTGATAATTTCTCAGTGCACAAAAAAATTCTCTTGAATTTAGCAAGTCAATTAAATTGGAACGGAGGGAGTACATAGCATCAGTATGATCATGGACATTTTTCCATGCCAGCACTGGCTGCAGATTTGGCTCCCTGTAAACATGCCATAATGCACCTAGTTAATTACAGTAACATACGTGTGTTTGCAGCCGTCACTTTTTTTTAGATAAAGAGCTTTATTAGTTAAAAGGTTTAATCATTACACCCGGCCTCTGCATAACTAGTATGCACACAGCCGCAATCCGAAAAATCCAAACAGCAAAAAAGGTAGCAATAGATGAATTACAATCATAGAGAGGTAAAACGTCTATGTCTACGGTGGACCAATCCGACGATCAAGTGACCATCCATGTTGGATAAAAATATCCCTCGCCACTTCTTCCAGTCGTGCACATGCCTCCGTAAAGAGGTCTCGATACCCCGCCCGTTGTAAGCTGGACCACGAACGGAGAATACTTGTGCACCGGTTGAATACCTGCAAACGAGAATTTTTTTATCATTGAAAACATTATCATTTCTACACAGCCAAAGCGACCATATAACGGCTATCGCTCCCACCCTAATAACAGTTCTAAGCTTTTTATCAACCCCATGTAACCAATTGCCAAACACATTTGCAACGGACTTGGGTGGATATAAGTTAGAAACAAGTTGGATAGCTGACCAAATAGAACCCGCAAACCTGCATTCCAAGAATATCATCCATAAAAACCAACACAAACTTCCTAATGAATGGTGCAAATATGGAATTCATAAGGCATTGAAAAGTAGATGGAGCATTAGTTAATCCAAAAGGCATCACCTTAAATTGAAACCGCCCACTGTGAGTTTTGAAAGCTGTTTTGAATTCATCCTGTGGCACCATTCTGATCTGGTGATAACCAACCCTGAGATCCAATTTAGAAAACCAACTTGTACCAACCAATTCATCCAGTAATTCATCCACCACAGGCAAAGGAAATTTACTTTTGATAGTCATAGCATTCAGTTTTCTGTAATCCACACAAAACCTCCAAGAACCATCTTTCTTTTTGACTAACAAAACTGGTGAGGCAAAAGGACTCAAACTAGGAGTAATAATATCAGATGCAATCATTTCCTGAACTTGTCTCTCAATTTCATCTTTCTGTAAAGGAGAGTACCTATAAGGTCTTGAATTAACAGGTCACACCAGGCACAAGATTTATAGCATGATCATACACTCGAGCAGGTGGCAGTGTCTTGGGTTCAGCAAAAATATCAGCGAATTGCTCAAGTAGTGGCAGAATAGCAGCAGGTGTATCTGCTGCCACAAGAGTTGCATCAGGTGAAACCATAGCAGCAGCCCAAATTTCATTCTCTTGATGGCAAACCATAACCTCTTCTAGTGAAATTTCCTGAAGTTCACTGAGTTCAATAGCATTGAGTCCATGTCAATTAACAAGCTGGTCATTGTACTGAAATTGTACCCACTTTTGCTTCCATTGACAGAGCATTTCTCCCCACTGCTCCAGCCAATCCATACCGAGGATCATATCATAGCCACCCAATTCTAGCACCTTGACCGAATAAGTTAAAGTTTGTCCTTGTACCCGCCAAGATAAATCCTTAATTTCCATTGCACACAACAGAGAAGCACCATTTGCCACCTTTACTGTCTGTGGTACAGGTAAAGGTGTGGCACTCACAGCTATACGAGGTAACAGAGAAGCATCAATGAAACTATGTGAGCTAACTGAATCAAGCAATATGAGTACTATCTGATCACCAATGTCAGCACGGAGTCGTATTGTTGAAGGATGCTCTGCCCCAGACAGTGCACGCACCGACAGTTGCATAGCCGCAATTGCCTTTTCTTGTTCTTCAATTTCATCAAGCAACTCATCCGACAAAATCCCATCTGATGAACTTTCATGCCTTCCTCAGTTCCTGCCAATCCGGCCACTCATTTGCCAGTTTATAAGCATGGAACCAGTGTGTTGCATCACCAATCAAATGCAACGATGCAGACGTAAGTTTTCAGGAATGTCATACAGTGCAAAATAAGCTTCACAACCATCTAACCAGATCCTAGCATCAGTTCCATCAAATTTCGGGAAGTCCATCTTAGGCATCCACGGTTTCCTAGTACTAGATTCATCCCCTGATCTACCCGGGTCGAACTGGTGATGAGATGTGTGACGAGGTGATACCAGCGGAGAGACGAACGGAGCTTGAGGTGGAGGTCGAAACAGCCCGTTCCCATCCGCTCCAGCAGACTCGGTCGTTGTCGTCGCTGTAGAAGCTTGCTTGATGGTGCCCGCCGCCGCCACTTGTTCCGCCCGCACATCCCCAAGCGAGGTCATTGTGAGGTTGACCTTGGTCTGGACCGCATCCATGCGATCTACCTGCTCGCTGAATCGCGCATCGAGGGCGTCCAGTCAAGCCAAGATAGTCGCGATTCCCTCCATTTTTTTCACTGACGGACTTCAGCACCTCCAACTCACGCATCACTCGCCCTTCGAAATCTCCCATGGTGTCAATTACTTGTCGGGCTTGCAACCCTGCCTTGGACGGCGCCGTCGCAACTTCTTCTCTAGATCAACCAACCCAATTCCGGATTTACGCCAGGTCGCACCCGAAGGCAACTAGCAACCTTCCTCAAGATTTACGAGTAAGATCGCGAGGATTCGAAGCGCCCCAGGTCGTACTAAGGCTCTGATACCAACTTAGCTAGTAGAAATTATAGATCACAGGGTACAGGTGAATAGAACTGGATACGGGGAGGAAGCAGGAGACTGGGAGGACGAACAAAGGGATACGGTATGGATACATGTGCTTGTGCTCACATGGGTACCAAACTACCAATGAATGAATACGAGAAGGCGCGGGATGATGTTAAAAGATAGTAAATCTGTTTTTGTTTTTCTGCACCCCAAACGATCGGAGATGCAATGAAAAAACATCATGACTACAGTGTACGAAATACACCATTTGAATTTGCGAGCTTAGTTGCGACCCGCCAAAAAAGAGATAGATAACTTAATTCATATAGTAGTATGGCAACGGATCGTTTCTACGCATGTATCTTAGAAATTTTGCTGATTGCTCGCATATTTTTTTTTTCATATTTTGAGAATTTCTATGGTACCTCGAAATATAAGGAGTACATGCCGAACTGCGCAAATAACCATGGTTCGCCAAGAAGGAGCTTCCCCGCAACCCGCCGTCGACCAAGAAGGGCATGTTCCGGCTCCTCGCCGACGAACCCGTCCTTCTGCCGCGCAAATTCATGGTACGCATGGATCTTTTCTACTTACGGCCGGCCGGCCAAAGTATAATTTGACGCGAGCCTATCGCTTTCTGATACTCACGGTACGTACGTGCATGCAGCTGGACAAGGCCACCGGCCGGCGCCAAGTGCTTCACTCTATCAGCGAGCGCGCTGATAGATCCGTCCTTATAGGTTTAGATTTTGACTACAGCAAAAGAGGAAAAAGGTTCGATACCGCCGTTTCCAACTTTATTTCCATATTGAATTTACTCCCTCACTACAGTTTACAAGACACTCACCGCACGTCATTTAAGACAAACTTTGGCAATTTTTGTGACCTATAATTTATATTTTATGACCAAATTAATAGACAAAGTTTTTTTTAAAATTAAGTGTGTGTCCTATAAACGGTACGGGAGGGAGTAATTAGTTGTTCTCTCGCTCGCACCTTCTTCGTGACACGACACCTGTTGCCACTATTTGATCCCTTCGTCTTATTATGTATGTCCGCAAACAGGTTCTTTAACCTCAGCTATTGGTTGGAGATCCGTGCAAAGGTACAACGCAAGATGCTCTCCCAAAACACTACATATGTGGCGTATATGGTGTTCAAGCTAGCCGACAGATTCTACGGGTTGGATTTCCCCTTCCAGGAAGCATCCTTTGGCGTTGCTGGGAGCGAGTCCACACGGCAAGTTTGCTTGCAAGGCTACGCCGAGGATGGTGACGGGGCTGATGATCGAGCCGCCTCGGAAACACATCTTGCCAAGTAATTATTATTATTACCCTACTCGTCACAAAGTTCCTCTGGGAGATGACGTTGTTTTCCCTATTAGAAAAGCCCACGGTTGGATGGAGGTGGATCTGGGTGAGTTCCACAACGAGGACGGTGATGGTGAGGTGTATCAATGAGCTTAATTGAGAACACATCAAGCAAGTGTGGCCTGATTGTGTGGGGCATTGAGATTAGATGTAAGCAACAAAGGCCACAAAGAGAGTACCATTAGGTAGCATTTGGGTACTAGCTAGAAAAAATATTTCATTTGACTAGTTTTGGCAATATATATGTGGCGTTATTTTCTCTCACTAGTAGAAACAGGGCCTTTGGTCCAGAGCTCCATTGGGCTCTAGTCCCGGATGGCTTTTGAACCGGGACTAGGGGGGGGGGGACTAGTCCCGGTTCGTGGGCCACGAGGCCGCACAACACTAGTCTCGGGTCGTAGGGGACTATTAGTCCCGGTTTGTGATACGAACCGGGACTAGAGGTCCGTGGCAGGGCAGCCGCAGAGGGGGGGCCCACGCATTATCCTAGAGACTGATGCTCTGGACGTTGTCAATTTGGTCAAGGAAGAGAGAACCGGTAGATCTTTAATTACCAGCATTTGTCAGGAAATTAAAGAACTTAGTAGTTTTTTTGCTAGCTGTGATATTAAGACTTGCCAATATGGCAGCTCATTCTTGTGCTCATAGAGCTAGTCCAGAAAGGAGGAGGTGCATGTGGATTAATTTCACGCCACCATTCCTAGCTAGTATATATCCTTGTTAAGGATTGTAACGCTGTTACTTAATTATTAATAAAGTTCTTTACCCCGCAAAAAAAAAATGCCTTCGGACTATTTTTGTCTTTGCATCATGCATTCTTTTAGAGCATATACGCCCCATCTCAAATTATTTATGTCCTTCGCCATTAGGGTTGCCGTGGCATCGCTGGAAGAGAGATGGTGATGTTCGCCCTTAGAAAAAACAGGGTACACGTGTCATCCCATGCGTTGATTTGAGTCCAAGGTGATGTTCGGTCAAAGACGACGGTGAACGGACTTGGTCTGGTCAACGTTCGATGTTTCTGAAGGAGCCTGAGCTAGCTACGTAAGGAGAGATCGGCAATTGGGCAACTAGTTTTGTCTGGCACTTACCGTGTGAGATGATCGATCGATCTCACTTGGCGCGATCATCCAGCGGCCTTCGTTCCTGCCGCCGTTACAGGAGGAGACGAGCAGAGAGACGAGAGATAGAGCCGCGGGAGAAGAGACGAGCTGCTGAGAACTTGACAAGATAACGATTTAGTTAAGCCGTGGCTTCGTCCGGGCGATTCAGGCGGTTCAGGTTCCAGTGTGGCAAGCAATTGTAGGATCATCCTCCGGCACGTGACCCAAGCGAGCGCCCGACGGGATTAGTGAGGTCAGGATCAATACTGGGATGCATCCGGAGAGTTGGCACGGTCTCACAGATTAACATTTGGCAGGATCCATGGATGCAGTCCAGTAGCTCGAGGAAGGTGATCACGCCAAGAAGGGACACATTGTCATCCTGAGTGGAGGAGCACTCACATTGGGCAATGGGATGAATTAGGAGATTCGTGATATCTTCTCGCCACTAGATCGATGTACAGCGAATATTGCAAATACTAATGAATGTTGAGCTAATGAGCTACTGGAAGACTTTGTGGGGGTTGACACCATACAAGATCTGGTACCTTCTCTGTTCCTTTGGCTTACCCTATTGAATAGGATCACCAATTTGGCAGACGGCGGGCCCGAGTGGATGGAGAAGGGAATAGTCAGCTAAATCCAACTTGGACTGATATCTGTGGCAAACATTGCTGGAGACGACCTGAGAGTAAATTGCATGCAACTTCTCAACTGGCGGCCAAGTCGTCTCCGCAACTACGTCGCGCCGCTTGCAGGCCAGGTAGGTTGGTGTACCTTCACGGCACCATCAAGTCCTGCAAGCTACACACCGGGCAAAATGTAGGGGAAGCAACGCGTGGGCCCAGTCGGTTCCGTGGGAGTGAAGGAAGGAAGGAAGGAAGCAGTCAATCCGGGGGCGGAACTGGGAAAACCTTCCTCTGAAAATTGTGCAAACAACCAAGATTTTGCAAACATCGAAATGACAAGATTTCAAGTGTTTCCAAAGGATATATATGGTCGTGTAAGGAAAAAATTACCACATACAGCTCGGGGTATGTTACTTTCTTAAATACAAATTGTGTACCATGCATGTATTCTTTATACTATTTCTGATTATTATTCTTGTCCTTGTAGGTTATGGTTCTTCTTTGATGATTGATGAGAAATTGATATGCCAGGATCAGAGCAAATCTTCATTAGTTAGGTACCAAAAATATGTCCTGATTATGCAATTGTACCACCGTATTTTTTTTGTGTGCTTTTTCTTATTGTCGTTTGATAAACATTGAGCCCATATTTCACGCTAAAACGCCATTTATGCTTTAATAGTGTGTTTTGGCTAATTTATTATGCTTTTCGGAGGGGATGGGAGGAAAATATTTATATGTAGTTTCTACAAATTAGCCTTGGTCGTACCAAAATCCTGGGTCCGCCACTAAGTCAATCCACCGGTTCTCTAAGCCAAATGAGCTCGATCGATCAACCAACGACGATGGCAAGGGCGTTAGGACGCGTAGGTATAGAGTTCCTAAAAAGTATTTAGATCTAAACTTACCTTCATTTCTTTTTTAACACAGTACATGTATAGACGTTCAAATGTACTCATCTACAGTCACCCTTATGAACGCACGCCTATGTCACAATATATATTACTAGTTATTTTAAAGGACGGTTAATGTGGAGTCGAGATTTCTGACACCCGGGGCTTCAAAAATCATATTTATAATTTTTTTAAATCTAGAAAAAATCTTGCATCTTGTCAATGATAATGTGTAAAATCTCAAATTGAAATATTTTATATTCTGATCTACACCAAAATGAAAAATGTATGGATCTGACTATACATACTTTCAAATCTCGGAAGTATACAAGATTTTATCATTTTTATGTATCCCATAATACGAAGAAAATTGTATTGTGATTTTGCGTACTTATAGCCATAGGATGATTTTTTTCAAATTTTGTAAATCTTATAAATATAGTTTTTTTAGAACAAAGAGATGACTGGAACTCGGGAGACAAAATAACTTTTTGGGTTACTGTGCCATGTCATGCGCTGAAAAGATTTTACCCGCATGAATGTGGACTATGAGTCCAACGCGCGTGATGCAGGCGGCAACCTCCCTCTTTGACTCGTGAGATAGGAAAAACGCAGAAATAGAAAATACACGTGATAGCAATGTCATGTCCATTCCAATTCTACAGGATTTCTAGTGTAGCCAAGTTTGTTTGATCCCCTCATGGGAAACGTAAAGGATTCTTACAAAGAGCTTTGAGTGGATGTTAGAATTCCTTTAAAACGCAGTACAAAAAAATTTTAAAGAAAAAATCCTATGGATCAAACAATCAACATTGAAATTTTTAATAAGAAATTCAACCTTACAAAATTCGTATAAAAATCTTACAGAATTCTTACGAAATTAAATCCGCGTAGCATGCATGCTTGCAGAATTGCAGATGCAGGCACGACCCGGCCCACGCGCTTGCAGATGCAGACCGCAGCCCCATCGTCCCTCATGCAAGAAAATTACGTACGGATCGAGTATATATTACAGATGCAAGCGCGCGGCAAGTGGAACGGCCAAGCAATTAAGCCTTCTAGTTGGAGTTTGAGTACGTAGCATGCGTTGCTCTCCCTCCGAAAAAGACACTACGGGAGAGCTTACCTGTGCCGACGGCCAAACCCTATGCCGACGGTTTTTTATCGGGGCCGTCGGCACAGGGTACGACGAGGCCGTCCCGTCGCCCTGGCCGTCGGCATAGGTAAAACCGTCGGCACAGATTTGACGCAAGGCTGTGCCGACGGTAACAGCTATGTTTTTTTTTCCTATTTTTCATCTAATATGAAAAAAAAAATTAAATTTTTTTTTGGAAAAAATAATTTTGGAAATAAAAAAAATATTTTTTTAAAATAAAATTTTTGGAAACCTATGCCGACGGTTTTACCGTCGGCACAGCTATATATTTTTTCCCTATTTTTCATCTAATATGGAAATATTCATATCTTTAAATCTGTAAATCGAAATTTAACAAATAAAATGTCTAAATCGATTAGAAAAATGAGAGGAATCCAAATATAACATCCATATCATCTTTTTCATCATGTATATGACTTTTTGTAACATGTTTTTGGTACTTGCTTAATAAAAAAGTCATTTTTAACACTTAAAAAATGAAAAATGATATTTATAATAATATTTTAAAAATTGTTTTTGGCAACAATGTTTTCCATACAAAGACACACCTATGTCTCAAATATGGGCACATTATCACAAACTATGGCACGGGGATGATCATAACTTGGTCATTTGACTCGAAACTTATACATGTTTATAGATGATTGACCTTTTTGTGAAGAAGTTTTTTGTAAACTTTGTCAAAACTCAAGTTTATCATTTATCCTAGCAACTAGTACACATAAAGGTACTCCATGCCAAAGGATTTCATTTTTTGACTATTTTTTCACTTTCTTTTATTTTGTTGAAAAAACGGTCAAAATGACCACCGTGCCTATTCATTAAAAGGGGTTGCATTTTTCAAAACTATCAACGATTCTGTGATATAACCACTACTGGTGTATCTTAAAATGAATTTTGTTAAAATTTCAGAGCAAACTATCACACACTTGTAGTTCAAAATTTAATTACTTTCGAAAAATAGGCATAAAGTTATTTAAATAGGCAAAATTAGATAAAAACCGAGGAATGCAAGGGTACCAATATAATCACTTCCCTGGAGATGGAAGTGGTGGGTACGATTACCATCCGGGATACTAGCTTGATCGCAAGCTTGAGGGAGTACTTCTCTTCCTTTCCATTCGTTGTTTTATATCACTTTTATCTTGTTATGTTTTAGTTTCTTATTCTGAAAAACACAAAAACACAAAAAGATTTTATTTGTTTCTTTTGCTTATTTACTTCTGGTCATTTACTTTATGCATCTAAAAACTAAAAAGAACAAAAATATTTTCGTTTTCTTGAATCCAAAGTAAAAACGCAGGTGCAGGAATTGCTGAAATCTGGTCACTGTTTTATTTTCCATTTTTTTTCTGTAACTCCGAATGAGCTGAAATTTTAACCACTACTGCAACTTTGCATAACCTACACACCCGTAAAATATGAGATTATTCTGAGGTGTCTAGGTAGGGTAAAAACAGTACTGTATGCATGCCAAAGGATTTCATTTTTTGACTATTTTTTCACATAAAATTCAATTACTTTCGGAAAATAGGCATAAAGTTATTTTTCTAAAATATGTTGCAAAAAGTTATATACATGATGAAAAAGATGATATGGATGTCATATTTGGATTGCTCTCATTTTTCTAATCAATTTAGACATTTTATTTGTTAAATTTTGATTTACGGATTTAAAGATATAAATTATTCTATATTAAATGTAAAAAGGAGAATATGGTTGAAAATATGATTTAAAGATATGAGTTATTCAAATATTATTATTACATAATCATTGTTATTTATTCAACTAAATTTTCAAAATTTAAACAATAAAAAGTGTAACATAATGACCCAGGGGTTAATATGGTTGATAAGATACTAATATCAGTAAGTTCTGACATCTCATCTGGAAGCTAATTTGGAAGGAACTCAAAAGTTAAGCGTGCTTGGGCTGGAGCAATTTGAGGATGGGTGACCGAACGGGAAGTTTGACCGGGGTAAGTACTTTGACCTTAGATTGTGTCTAATATGTAATTAGAGATAATGTGTGTGGCTAATTGGGAAATTTTGAAATAAAAAAAAAACAAAAATTCGAAATTTCAGTGTAAAATAAAAAGAAAAAAATAAATTTTTAAAAAATAATTTTGGAAACCTATGCCGACGGTTTTCCCGTCGGCACAGCCTACAAAATAAAAAAATTAATTTTTTGAAAAAATAAAAATTTTGGAATTTTCTTTTTAAAAAACATATGCCGACGGCTCTGTGCCGACGGTTTTTACCGTCGGCACAGCCCATGCCGACGGTTCGACCTATGCCGACGGTTTTATAGGCTGTGCCTACGGGCACCTACGCCGACGACCCTATGCCGACGGTCACCGTCGGCACAGGGCTGTGCCGACGGGGAAGGTATCTGTGCCGACGGTAAATCACCGTCGGCACAGGTAAGCTCTTCATGTCCTTCCTTGTTGTTTCTATTGTTTCATCTGCATCCATGAGCCAAAACATCATGTCCTTCCTTGTTGTTTCTATTGTTTCATCTTTAAAAATCCTGGAAGAGCTGAACACTTTGGTTATGAAGTCTCCACGAAGACCAGTTTTAAGGATTGGAAGCATGCATGTAAAGCTTTACCCGACCATATTGGTGGTTTGGATACTGATCACAACAATTCTGTCATTGTGATGATTTTAGAAATCAAAACCAAAGTGGGGCAACTAAAATTGGCTAGAGTAACTGATGAATAAGAGTTATATAAAATCCGGTTCACTTCTTCTCTAGAATGTTGTAGATATCTCATGGCACAAGGTTTGCCTTTTCGTGGCCACGACGAATCATCCACTTCTTTGAACAAAGGCAACTTTTTATAGATGATTGATATCTGAAAAGCATCTCGCCGGCGTCCAAGCCCACAAGCGAGTGGGCCAGCGGCAGCCACAGTAGAGACATGAATGCGTGCAAAGAAATACAACATCATCATGCACACTGCCCGTGATATGAATGCCTGCAAATATATATCATAACAAAGTTGCGAGATTTTAAATTAACCATATCATTGAAAATAAAGCATGTGGATAAGATTTTCAGTTTCTAGCCTACTGTATATAAAAGGAACAATACAAGACACATGATATTTTGGATCACGGGTGCAGATGAACCCGTTGTGCAAAATGCATTTTTCACACATTTCAAACAAAATTTTTGGGTGTTCATATGAAAAATGTCTATCTGTAGAAAAAAAATTCGCATCGAAAAGACATTTTGTGTGACTGCTATAAAAAAGAGAAAAAATGTTACGTGTAGTTGCATTTTTGAACATCGGGGATTTCTCTTTTTTACACCAGCCGCACAAAATGTTTTTTCATCCCATTTTTTGTACGAACATAGAATATTCATATGTACACCTGAATTTTTTTTTTTGAAATTTTTTGACATTTTAAAATTCATTTTTTGGGTAGTAGGTGTAGATGCACCTATGAGCCGAAGTGGATTTCCCCAATATAAGAGGCTTACGCTGGATGATTAGCATCAACAGGGAAGCAAGATTGGATGATCATTATGTTAAAGAACTATTTGTATTCGTTTAACATGCTTATGTGCGCTAGGACTGTATTGTAGATTTCCAATGTGAAAACCTTAATAGTGTACCAGAAATGGTTGTACTCCAAGTCTTTCTGATTTTTCCAAGACACTAGTAAACTAAAAAGGAAGATTCCCGTAGGATCTCGGATTATTAAAGTTTTATAGATATATGTGACTTCTCAAAACAGGGTCCAAATTGATTGCGTGACCATTCATAGAAAAGTTTTGTTTTTTTGTTTTTTTTTGCGGTCTTGCCTACAATCATGCTACACGCATTTATGAGTTGTTTTATAATTGTAGAACCAAACTATAACACACTAGCAGTTCAAATTTTGTTAAATAGAAGCAAATCTCATTGCACGGAGTATAGCTACAAAGCTAAAAAAATCAAGGGATTGTGCTTCCATTGAGATATGCTACGTGAGAAAATTGTTAAATCCCAATTACTATCTTATCCGTCGTGCCTACTTCACAAAAAATAAATTTTTTGGCACTATTACACTAAAAAGGAATATTCCTGAAAGATTTCGGATTTTTTTAATCTTCTCGATTTATGCGAGTTTTATCTGGTCCAAATTGATCGCTTGAATATTCAAAGTCAGGTGTTGAATTTATGATATTTTAGGCGGTCTTGCCTAGAACCATACTACTCTACGTTTTATGATTTTTCGATAATATTAGGACCTAACTATAACACTCTTGTAATTAAAAATTCGTTAAATAGCTGAAAATCCCATAAAACAAGTTTGAAGCATGGAACCGCTGCATCTTCGGATCCATGGCCATGATACATCGACATGCAGGGTCATTGTTTGTTGTAATGGGGCATCAATTGTGATCCATGGCCATGATACATCGACACGCAGGGTCGTTGTTCTGTTAGGATGGTAGTTGTTTATGCAATGGTTGCCGAATCCGTTGAAAAAGTCACTGATACATGAATTTAGTGTGTACACATACCACAACTTCTATTTGTGCGCTAATTTTCATTGCGTATCGTACCACAACTGGACTCCGCACAGCATATGTAATTACTCAGTATCTAGAGATGTTATTTATTCAGGAATAAAAAACTTGCAAACAAAATTGACCAGCCAACATCTATTAGGTTGAAGATTTTGATGGAACATTGATGCCTGACCAAACTATTGGCTGCATTTACTTGCCGTGTCCATTTTTGGCAAACTTTGGTGTACATAAAAGCCGGGTTAATTCCATATGTAGCAGAAGTGAGGAACTGACATATGAGAGCTACGAGGCACTGACGCTTCAAAGACTCTACTTTTCTCATTCCAACTGTGAGATCTACTAGTTAGGAATGAAATGCATTTGGAATCTGACATGGAGATGAACTCAACACAAGAGTCCCTAATATCTGAGTGAGTCCGCTCCAAAGTGAGGAGTTGCAACATTGACGTTCACATTGTCTCAAGTGGGGCAATCTATATTTCTCATGAGAGGCAAAGTTCGTATTACTCGACCCACTCACATTACGATAGAGCATCTTCACGCTCCAAGAATCTAGACCCCCACTAAACTAAAATGCCTTTAGTCTAGAAAAATTCATTTTTGTCTCTGGTTCCAGATCCTCCAAAGGTTGGACAGTCCAGCCAGGAAATTAAGGACAATGCTTTACGGTTGAATAATGTGAAGATACATTGTTTATCAGTATTTTCTTAACCATTTCATCGGGTATGATCACATCTATGGTTCACATCATCACATAGTACTTGTTCAATCATCGTCGGATTAGCAGTGCACAAACCACTGCAAGCACGAAATGTAAAAAACCAAAAGTTAATGTCTTCTTTTCGGTTTACATATCTTCAAGCTATAAAAAAATCACATCCAAATCATAAAACTGAAGCCAGATTATTGGAACCGTAGTTCGAGAGAAAAATGATTTGTCTGGATATAGGATTGGAATTTCACAAGGACCTCTAAAACAAAGTACAGTGGCTCGACAAACCAACATAAGTTAAATTTGGGTAGAACATTAATTGCCAACAACATGTGAAGATATAACACATAACAAACAGTAGGTGCACATCAAACAATACAAACACGACCTTGTGATGTTAGTTATGTGAAGCAATGTAGTCCCCACCAAAGACTTCGTGCATCTATTCTCCATCCATATATAAGCATGTGTCCTCGCATAGAAAATCCAAAATATCTAGATTGTACTAGACACATATACGAACACAATAGCCGAGATTAACGTCGTCAAGTGCTTTATTCTGAACACAAGTGTTCTCAAGGTTATGAGGTTTGGCATCCATTGGGGTACAACGACAAATGGTATGATGGTTACGCAGGATGCTAAAGCTGAATGACAAAGCTTATGTTGAAGTTGTGATTATTTTTGAAGATACATGTATCAACATAATAAATACCTTCAAAACAATACGCAACTTGTCGGTGGCTGATCCCTATACGATAGGAAATCTTGTTTGCAATGTAAAATCCCATGTTTGTGATGAGTTTGGCAATGATAGAAACAATTTAGCCTTGGATATAGACATGACCTTGGTCATCTAGCTTGAAACTCGTGCCTCATTGTAGCCCATGTTGAAAATACTTGTTTAAAAAAAATTGAATTCCAAGTTTAAGACTTTTTTTTATAGTAGTACACTAAAAAAGAATATTCTAGAAGGATTTCAGATTTTCTTAATTTTCTCTATTTGTGCGATTTAATCTAAACATGATCCAAATTGATCGCTTGACCATTAATTCATAGCCAGGGGTTGAATTTTCTGATATTTTGGGCGGTCTAGCCTAGAACCACACTATGCTATGTTTGTATGATTTTTCTATAATTTTAGGACTAAATTATAACACACTTATACTTCAAATTCCGTTAAATAGCGGTAAATCCCATTAAACTGGTACTCTCTCCATATATCCCATTAAACTGGACGGAGCAGCAGTTTGGGTTTTTTCTTTTCGCTTCGGCCATATTGCTTTTATATATATCAGAAAAAAGAATGAAGGCCCGACCCGAGCAAGTCGACCGAGCCAGAGCCAAACTAAAAAGAACGACCCACAAATCTATCGACCACACGAAAAAAAAGCAGAGCGGCGGCGGCGACGGCGACGGCGGCGGCGGCGAGTATCGAATATCGATTCAAGCCCTGTTGGTAGGTATGGGTGGCGAATCGGCGGAGGGAAAGAGGCCAGAGATGCAGCGGGAAGCGGAGGGGCCGATGCGGATGGATGGCAAATCCAAGAAGAACAAGAAGATGAGTGCAGATGATTCTGTTTCTTGGATGCCCCCGGAGGATTCGGGAAAGAGATCTGGGATACAGCCGGATGCGGAGGAGCCGACGGGAACACTGCGGGAGGCTAAGAAGAAGAAGAAGAAGCCGGGAAAGAGGAAGAAGAATCGGAACAAGGGCGATTCAACGGTGCCACCTGACCAAGCTGGGACGCAGCAGTCGGTGACCAGTCCAGAAACGACGGAGGAAGCTGTGACCACTTGCGAGTCGGGTAAGAGGTCTGAGACGCCACCATTGCCGGCTATCTACTCAGAGTTGTCCCCTGAACTTCGCGAGAAACTCAAAGCTTTGCTCGACATCCAAGACAAGTTGACAAGCAAGGAGACCGCCAAGATCCAAGTTGACAAGAGGAGTGAGAATGATATGGGGCGGAAGAGATTTGAGATGAGTGGGAATCCAGAACCGGAGGAAGCTCGCAGTGGCCTGGTAAAGAGAATAGATATGGGGAGGATCGCCGAGGAGATGGCTCAAGAGCTGGAAACCTTCGGTTCACACCGTAGACTCTGGGAAGATAAATGGAGCAAAACCTGCGGTATCTTCACAGGAGCAAGTGAGCCACTAAACAAACCCTCCCTCTTGTTTAGCTCCTGGTTATGTCCTTTTTAGTTTTTCTGCCTATTATCAATTACTGCCTGTCCATGCATGTTTGTTAACACTTGATTTCTTGGGTGCAGCGCTTCTGAGTTCAATGCAGTTTACACACTACACGCCTGGACGCACATCCAGCACTGAATGTTCCACCGGGAAAACCTTGCAGATCATCTCCATCCAACTCACTGAACTTGCTCATGGCCTTGAGTTCCCGGTGTCTGTGTATGGCGTGGTTGCTGTCCGAGACATCGTGGATCGCAACCGAAATGTTCTCTTCTTTCGCAACCGTTACGAGGCCCAAGAACTAAAACATAATGTATGTGTGCTACTACATCATCATCATCATCATCATCATCTTCCTTTTTCGTACATCTTGATTCCACGTTGGTTATTGAACTTATGATCTGCTTGCAGGATAATTTTCTACACTTGAATGGTCCGTCCCGTGCAATCGTATTCACGAACAAGGTTTGGATTGAAATCGAGCTAAGGGTAAAAGGCGGGGCGTACTCTCAAAATGAAGCGTTGATCAGTTCTGCCCGCCGTTACAATGGACGAAACCGTGGCGTGTCTACCATCTGCTTCAAGAACTCCTTGTGTGCGCTAGAGTTGCGCTTGCAGACAGTTGAAAAAGCCGTCCAGGCCACCATCTTGGGTGTCCAGGTTGCCAACGACGATGGGTCATGGCCTTTCCAATATGGCGGCCTAGTTGCTTGCACCCCACAATCAGGGACACTGACGTTCACTCCTGAAATTGATCCCTCACCCACCCAGATTGTGCTGATTGAATCGAAAGATGATGCAATGCCTAAAGGTCAGAATGCTCATGTTCTCTTGCGAAGGCAGGTTGTTTCTGTAAATCTTGAAGGAAGGTTGGACGTTGTCATAAAGGCCTACGACAACTCTGGTGCTATCGTTGCAAAAACTTGTGTCTGTTTCGATCCAGAAGTTTGCAACATAAGCCAGAAGAAATTTGCCCTTGGTAACGCCAAGGGAGCTGTTACTGTTGCTTGGTCCCGTGTCGCGGCCACGGCCAGCAAGACGACGGGAGCGGCGGACGGTTTACCTGACGAAGCTGAGAATGAGTTGGGGAGGAAGAGATTAGAGATGAGTGGGAATCCAGAACCGGAGGAAGCTCACAGTGACCTGGTAAAGACAACAGAGATGATGAGGATCAGCCGTGACAGGCTGCTGGATGCAGAGATACACAAAGGTTTGCTCTACATCCAAGACAAGTTGAAAAGCAAGGAGACCACCAAGATTGGTAAGGACACCTTGCGGCTTCTCAAAGATTTGTCCAACTACAAATTGGACTTATTGGATGATGACGACCAAAACGGTGAGATGGACAAACTAGCCATAGCTGATCAGACAGGTTCGAATACCAGTGACCACAGCAGCAATTCACCATTATTGGTGGCCAAGAAGACTGTCGCCGAGGCGATGGCTCAAGAGGTGGAGACCTTTGCTTCATACCGTAGACTCTGGGAAGATAAATGGAGCAAAACCTGCGGTATCTTCACAGCACCAAGTGAGCAACTAAACAAATCCTCCCTCTTGTTTAGCTTGTGGTTATGCCCTTTTTAGTTTGGAAAAAAGGGTTCTCCTTTTTTTTGCTTTAAACTCGAGGCATAGGGTTCAGTTTACTTAATTTTTCTGCTTATATCAATTACTGCCTCTCCATGCATATTGTTAACACACGCTCCACTTAATTTCTTGGGTGCAGCGCTTCTGAGTTCAATGCAGTTTACACACTACACGCCTGGACGCACATCCAACACTGAATGTTCCACCAGGGAAAACTTGCAGATCATCTCCATCCAACTCACTGAACTTGCTGATGGCCTTGAGTTCCCACTGTCTGTGTATGGCATGGTTGCCGTTCGAGACATGGTAGATCGCAACCGAAACGTTCTCTTCTTTCGCAACGGTCACGAGGCCCAAGAACTAAAACAGAAAGTATGTATGCTACCATATTATCATCATCTCCTTTTTGGTACATCTTGATTCCACGTTGGTGACTGAACTGATGATTTTCTTGCAGGATAATTTTCTACACTTGATTGGTCCGTCCCGTGCAGTCGTCTTTACGACATGGTTTGGATGAAATCGAGCTAAGGGTGGAAGGCGGGGCGTACTCTAAAAATGAAGCGTTGATGAGTTGTGCGCGCCGTTACAGTGGAGGAAACCCTGGCGTGTCTACCATCTGCTTCAAGAACGCCTTGTGCACGCTAGAGTTGTGCTTGCAGCCAGTTGAAAAGGCGGTCCAGGCTACTATCTTGGGTGTCCAGGTTGCCAAAGACGATGGGTCATGGCCTTTCCAATATGGCGGCCTAGTTGCTTGCACCCCACAGTCAGGGACACTGAGGTTCACTGATGTTATCACTCGTGAAATTGATCCCTCATCCACCCAAATTGTGCTGATTGAGTCGAAAGATGATGCAATGCCTAAAGGTCAGAATGGTTATGTGCTTCTGCGGAGGCAGGTTGTTTCTGTAAATCTTGAAGGAAGGTTGGACGTTGTCATAAAGGCCTACGACAAATCTGGTGCTATCGTTGCAAAAACTGTCTGTTTCGATCAGAAGTTTGCAACATAAGCCAGAAGAAATTCGCCCTTGGTGACGCCAAGGGAGCTGTTATGTTGCTTGGTCCCGTGTCGCCGCCAGCAAGACGGGAGCTTCGGTAGGGCTAAACGGCAGGGTAATTAGATGATCTGTCCAGCTGTATCGACGACTATAACTCTTTGTCATCCATGCATTTGCACAGTTTTTTTTTGAATTTTTGCATTTGCACAGTTTGTGCCACTTACCAGTCTAATTCGGGTAATCTATTTCGGGTAGAGGGTGAAGTGATTTAAGTTATCGTATGTGAGATATTGGCTGTTTCTGCCTGTCAACACTCAGCATATTGCTTCTGTAGCTTTTATATGTCAACAGCTTTCTAGATTAAAACTCCATTCACTACTCACTTGTTGATTTTTTTTTGAAAGCTCATTCCCTGAGTTCAGAGATACATAATGTCGAACTAAACCTTGGACTGCTTGAATATTGGAATAAGCTGTGAGCTGGTGTCTACAGTTTTGTTTATTTTTTGTTTTGAAAGTTTCCACTAGAAGAAACTTGAATGTTTAGATTGTTGGTCCTAGTCCGGCCCTTCCAAGCTGGGAGCACTCTTGTCTCAACTACGGGGACACCGGACACGGGGTGTGTTAGAGCATCTCCAACCGGTCTTGGCAAATTCCACGCCTAAAATGTCCGCGGATAGGGTTTGGACAAACCCAAATATGTTGTCCTCCAAACATAAACCCCAAATCACACACCTCAAATACATAATAACCATGCAACACTGTTCACAGAAACATAGTTCGACGGATTAGTTAAGTCAGAAATTAGAAACTAGGGAAAACAATCTTCTATTACGGAGGGTGTGAGGTGGTAGACCGGAGCTTCACTGTGGGGGATCGGGACGTCCTCCATCTTGGCAATGGTAGTCCTAGCGCGCAGCATCGCCTGCTGGCCCTGGTGGATCGGGCCGTCCACCATCTAGCCAAATTTGGCGGACACCGCTTCGCGTTGCCTCTGCCTAACGCTCCGCTCCATCCGGCTGGCTCTGGCTCTCCGCTTGGCTCACCCGCAGCCTGTTGGGCCTCTTCTCGGACTCTGACGTGTAGTCAATTGCCGGGACATCCTTCAAAATGTCCCGACAATGGCCGAGCCTCCATGTCATCCTCCCCGAAAGCTGATTGTATATTTGGATGGCATGCTCGATCTAGCAAACAGAAGATCCACTCAATATATGCAATAGAGAAGCGAAGCAACAAAACGGATCACACAAGACTTACACTGCCCACTTTGGCATAGCATATGACAAACTTGTTAACGCCAGGTATGATACAAGACCACCTATGGCGGAGAGATTGATCTGTGCCCCTAAATCTCTTATTCTCACTATAGATTTCATGGATCCTCCCCCAAAATTGATTGAGGCCTCCTTCAAAACCGTAAGGGCTAACGGCCAACCAAGCATTGCACAACAACGCTCCTCATGAACAAACCAGGCAATCCCTCTTTCGACCTGCGAATCCGGCATTGCATCAACAAGCACCAAAATTAAAATTCCATACTACACTAGTCCAGATCCTACAACGGTAAAAACGACGAACCTGCGGAGCAGCGACGATTAGCCCGTCTCCGGCGACGGAGTTGGCGCTGCATTGAGCCTTGCTAGCTTTTCCTCCAACGAGCGGCTGCGGGCCATGAACTCCTTCGTGTCCAGCGCCCGTCTAGAAACCTCGTGCTTCGCCACTTCAGGTCTGTCCCAATACATCTCAGCTCCGGACAAGCCAGCTAGCGGAGTGGAGATGACCGTGAGAAGAGTGAAGTGGAAGGGGATCGGGGGAAAGTGAGGTTGGGTTGATCCGCTGTTGGAAGGAGTGGTATATATGTGGGTCCGAAGTGGGCCGCATCCGACGTTGAGGGATGTCTTGGCGTGTCCGAACTGCCGGAAACCCTCACCATATGGGCTGAGTTTGAAAAATTGTCGGACAGCCCCGCCGTTTGGGCTGAGTTTGGGGGGCCGGTAGGATGCATGTTTTGGAGATGTTCTTAGGCACACGCACACACAATCTCGGCATCCAAAAAATCCTACTCTAAAGCAGACAAGTTCTTAACCTTTTCTTTTTGAGAAACTGTTATAAATAGGGAAGAAAGAAAAGATACTAAAGCAGACATAATGGCCCCACGTGTATCAGTTTATACACGCACGTACAGTCTTTGTTGCCGGAATACCCTCGGCAGAGCACTGGAGCTCGGGATCAAATAGCACTTTCCGGAATCGGCAGAGTTTTTTTTGCTCCCGAGCTCCAGTGCACCCTCCAGTTTAAAAAATTCAAAAATCATATTTTGTTTCAAAAAATTCTGAAAAAAATCTGGGTGTAGCCAATAGTATATCCCACGAATGTGCAAAATATCAACTCCAAATACTTTGTATTTTGCGCTACACAAAAATGACAAATTGTGGATCTAAATATGCCTATTTTCAAATCTCTAAGTTTTATCAGATTTTGTTATTTTTGTGTAGCTCAAACTATAAAGTATTTTTAAAATTGAGATTTTGCACGTTTATGGGATACATCATTGGCTACACCCGTGATTTTTTTCAGAATTTTTCGAAATTCACAAATATGATTTTTAAATTTTTAGGTGGAAGGAGCACTGGAGCTCGGGATCAAATAGCATTTTCCGGAATACCCTACTCTGTAACAGACACCCTTTTGTTTTCTGAGAAAGTGTTATAAAGAAAAGACACTAGTGAACCAGACGTAAATGGGCCCACTTGCATCAAGCCCATAGCCCAGCGCAAACACAGCCCAGTGAATGTTTAGACGGCGGCTCCGAAATAGGATGAGGGTCCAAAATTCCGCTGCGAACTGAGAAAAAAAAGTGGTCGAAACAAGGGAGGAAGGCGGGCCTCATTGGGAAGGAATCATCGGACCATTAGCAAACGATGGGTAGATTGCACAAGACTGTCCATCTGAGGATCTAGGCGACCTCGGCGGGGAGCCTTCTCCGACTATGGTTTCTGGCCCGTTCTCCACCGATCGATCCATCTGGCTCCGCTCGGGCTGACTACGGGCCTTGCCAGCCGGAAGGGTGCGATCTACTGGGGAATCGGTTCTGTAGACGATCGAAATGGCGGCTGGATCATCTGGGATGAATAAGGGTGGTGTTGAGGTGGAGGAGCTTCTCCGCAAGGCGCACCCGTGTGATGTGGAGCGAGACGGCGTGTTCCTTGAGAAGAAGGACAGGGGCAGTCGGCCGGAGGTTAAGCGGATGGCACGGAGGTGGCGTTGGGAGGTGTACCTCACTGCACATGTGCCACCCAAGGACTGAAGAAACCGAAGAGGATGTCACGATTGGAATTTTGAGGCGGGCTCCAGTCTGGGGCGCCGCCAAGCGCAATGAGTTGTGCAAGCTGGAACAATCGAGGTTTGGGAAATAATGAAACCAAGGTTGATATTTTACCGTATTCACACCATCAATTATTTACCATGTTTTAACTGACTTACTCATTAGTAGTCATTGGAGGATAATAGCAAAAAAAATTACTCAAAACAACCAAAAGTCTAGCATTTTACAGAATGTGTAAACGAAATCACGAAACTTGTGTTTCGCCAATGAAGCAGACAGCAGGTCAAGACAGTAAGGTAAAGCAGCGGTAAACTGCACCAGACTCCATTCGAATTCATCCCCAATTTTCTAACCTAAAATGCACACCAATTTGTAGGTAACAGACTGTACATTAGCAAACTAGGATTTCCCCCGCACGTCCCGCGTCGCCCCCCGCGCGGGCGACGGGGACGAACCCTAGCCGCCGCCGCTGGCCAGCCCCAACCCTCTCCCACCCCCTCCCCGCAGCCGCCGGATGGCGTCGCCAGGCAAAGCCTGGGCGCTGGCGGCGGGGGGGGGGGGGGGGCCTCCTTCCCCCGCTCATGGAGGCGACGGCGCGGGCCGGGTGGCCATGGCGGGCGGCGAGCTCGGTGAGGGGCATGCCGGCGCGGCTTCTGCTGCACGGAGACCTTGCGCCGGAGTGCAGACGGCGGTTGCCCCCGACGGCGGTGGTGACGGCCTGAGCTCTGCTAGGGTTTTTGGAGACATCGTCAGGATGGCGGAGGCGGCGTCGCGTCAGAATAAGGGTGCTGGAGCTCGATCCCCATCTCGGCAAGGCCACGTGTGGCGGCGTCGGCGAGCTGCTGGCCGGGTATCCTCTCAGATCTGCGGATCTGGGGAGGGTGGTCTCTCTGGGCGCGGTCGTTTCTCGACTCTGCCGTGGAGCTTCGGGAGTCAGAGGGCTGTTGTTGCTGTTGTCGTCCACTCGGCCGGCCGTGGTGGCGAGGGAGTGGAAGGGGATGGTACAACCGCCTTCCTCGTTAGGGTTGTTTATGGTCTTTTTTTTAGTTGCGACTGTCGCGTCTTGAAGCTTCTTCTGGCCGGCCATGGTGGCGAGGAGAGGAGGCGGCTCGACGTGGCGTCGATGGTTGGGACCTACTGCTCGGGGATCTTGGATTGGAGGTATTGCTTGGTCTTCCCCATCTTCTGCCTGCCCGATGGTCTGGAAAAGTTTCTTAGCTCTCACTCCTTGGGGTGGGCACTCCTGCGGTGTTCAAAGCCCAATGTGGCGAAGGTGGCGGCGGTGACTAGATGGTGTCTGAAGATGTGCTGCTTCTGGATCCGGTCCCTGTACTTGGGTGGTGACGATGAGGACGATGGGCTTGATCGTAATTTGGAAGTACGGTGTGTGGTCTTCTGGGTCCATGTTATATTTTCCTTTTTTTGTGGAGTCGTTTGTAATCGGTTTCGCCATTGCTGAAATTCCATCAGTTGTTATCTCAAAAAAAAAAAAGACTGTACATTAGCAATTGAAAAATCCAATATCTCACGTGAACATGTTCCTCTTGCTCGTGTGATAGGTAATGCATAAATTCGCCTCCTCGCTAGTGTGATTCATCCCTCATTTCTACTCAAACTATTTAATAAATTTTCTCAGGCTGTTAGACTGTACGCAAACACATAATTACAACACAAATGATACTAATAAAAAAAGAATACTGGCAGTTGAAACCATGGCTGAAATCTTTCACGAATGGTCTGATGCCTCATATATCCTTGTCCCTACCACAAACCAGATGTACAGGCTATATATGTCCACTGGACAATCTGATATCGGATCTAATTGGACAAAAATTATTGGTTACTTAGATTTGAGCAACCCAGTGTTGTTAGAAAGCTTGAGAACCTATACAATAGTTTTTTTGGGGGCCAGTTTTACGTCTACTCCTCTGTTCTCAAATTGTCGAGAACCGTGTAGCAATACCTGGTGCACTAATTCTCTGAATCCTATCCAACGATCAGGCGGTAGCTGGAGCAGCCAGCGCGATGATCTGCTCGCTGGGCTCTCGGCACTCGGCAGGTAGACACGGTTCCACTACCTCCTGTACAAGACCAGCCTCAACTCTCAAGGATCTCTTCTACACCGGCTCCGCCACCGTCCACTGCCGACCAAGGGATATGCGCCGCCTCCCCGCTCCCATGGCACGGTTCGACACGCTCCCCTGACAAGGCCGAGCTCATCGACTTCGCCCTCGCCGCCGGCGGCTCCACCCTCATCGGCGTCACCAACCTGCGCCGCACCATCCTACATGATACCGCGTCCGGCGTGTACTCGGCAGGTCCGGAGCTGCAGCACGACAAGCCAGGCGGCACCTTCGTCCTACCGCTCAACGGCCGTGGCGGCCTCATGGCGATCAGGCGACGCGGCGGCCTGGCCGGCGAGGCGCCCTTCGCCGAGGCCCTCTTCGGCGGCGCCTGGTGCGCGCTCCCCGACCCGCCTCCCGAGTTCTGCGCACTCACAGGCGCCATGCCGGGGTGCCACGTCACGGCCTGCGTGGCCGCCGGGGCACGTGTCTGGGTCTCGGTGGCCGGCAGGGGCACCGCCTGGCGCAAGGAGGGCGACTGGGAACTGCCATTCCACGTCCGTGGCCTCTTGGTCCCGGACCTCGGCTGCTGCTTCGGGCTGTGCCCTCAGACCGGCCGCCTCTGCGCCTGCGACATGAGCGTGTCGCCGCCGGCCGTCCGCTACGCCTGGGACGGCACCCTCGCCTAGCTCGGCGACGGCAAGTTGTGCATCGCCTGGACCATCGGGATCATGAGCCGCCGTTCAACCATAATAAGGCGGCGAGCCGTGTACATGATGGGCGTGAAGGTGAGCAAGACATCGGGTGGTGGTGGTCGGCTCCGGATGATCCCGCACAAGGCCTGCTTCTACGAGATGCCAACATGCACTCGGATGGCCTACGCTCTCTCTCCATGCGGATTCCAGTAAACTTGTCTGTAACATTAAACTTTGGGATGATGGAATGGAATTGAGAAGACGATTTTGCATCGATCGAACATGTTGTGTGCATGGATTATTGTTGAGCCAATGTGATTATTTGCTTGATAGAATCAGATAAGAATATAAGAAATGGAGGCATATATCACATTATCTAAGGTTTTATAAAAACAAAACAAAAAGTTCAGTATTAATGATTCTAGTGGAAGTATTTTTTGCGGTGGGAACAGGAGCACTATTACCCGTTAATAGGATGACAACCAGCAGCAGTCAGGCCTATTTTTCTCGTGCATTTTGTTTTAATGCAATCGGGTCAGGTTACATCTGTTGCACTTGCACCCAACCAAGAAAACAAGTAGTAGAAGTTGTATTAAAAATCCGAGAAAAAACCCGGAGACACGTACACGCTATACATGGACTAGTTCTTCACAAGAATATGGATCCGACTTCAAACCGAGCAGGATGAACTTCCATCTGATGGACATACAAATCTCGTATGTTTAGTGTCCGTGTCGTTTTAGACATCAAACTCATAAAGATTCTTTGCCGCCAAAAAGGTAGGACACGACAAGAAAGACATCCATGGCTTTACCCGATGAGATCCTCACCGAGGTCTTCTCCTACCTGCCGTCGGCCGATTCCGTGCCCTGCCCCGTTCATGGCACACTGAGCTAATGTCGGCATCCTTCGTCCTGCTCCACCGTCGGCGAGCGAACAAGCCAGGCCAACTGAAGCTTTTCGTCAGCACTACCGCCGAGACATCGGAAGAAGAGTCCTTTTTCTATGGTTGGCAGCTTAGGATGTAAATGGCGCGGTCGCTGGGCGATGCGGCCAGTGCCGCTTCGGCCGCATGTCTACTACACGGTTTTTGTTAGCGCCACATAATTCTTTTCGCGGCACTGTGCGGTTAAATGGCGCTGCAACGCCGCGATGCGCTTGCAGCTGGTTCGCTGGGCAGCTGTTGCCTGCGCGGGGTGAACAATCATTCCAGAGATCAACGCTGAAATTAACCATGTAAATCAGCGCGTCTGTGAACGTACCCACAGAGATCACTCTAAAATGGAGCGGTCCAGCAATCATTCTAGTGCAAGAATTCTCAGACGAGCAACAAACAACCAGCAACTTGTGAATCTTGAAAAATATTACTTCTAGAATTTAAATTTTGCAACAGTATATGACAGCATACACCAGCAGCATACACCATATGAGTTCAAAATCCTAAAAGCGAACGGCCAATAATCCATCAGGTATATAACACCAGAGTGCAAAATATCAGAAGCAAACAGGCCACAACCCAACAGCATACACCATCCAGGAAACTACAATCAGTACCAAACCAACGATGCTTTCTGCAGCATTGAAACCAAGTACTTGGAGCTCCATCTTGACTCAAGAGTAACTGCAGATGCTTCAACAAAACTGGGCTGACTTTGAGCACATGCAGTTGCAAGTGAACTCTCGGTACAAGAGAATCGTTGTTTGTTCAGACATAAAGAAACTTGACCTTCCGAGATCTCCACTTTGTCAGATTGCATCAAAACAGTTGCTGCTACCTGGATTAAAACAAGTCAAAGATCAAACATTAGTGATCCTTCATGTAAGGTGATATTACAATAAACTAACTGAATAAAAGGAAATGGGGCTACAGCATTAGACTATCAATACATACATCACAATTATATCATCAGCCAAATAAACATTTCTTTTTTTTGAAATTTACTGCATATATTCATAGAAAGTACCACGTACAAAGTACATCGTACAGAAGCCAAATACATACATACATACATACGCAGAGGATACAGAGCAGAGCAACCGTCGGCAGCACCTCCGTCGTCGAGGAAGAAGACCGGCGCCCACCTTCTTGCCACAGCCCGAGGGCACCTCATCAGAAGAACGCCGCAGAAGCCGTCCGCCGCGCAGCGACGGAGTCTAGGCCGTTGAACGAGCACGGCGCAGACCCTCCCACTCCAGCACGGCGGAGCCGCTGGTGGTGCGCGATTTACGCGGGGCGGCTTCAGGAGACGGCAACGAGCTCGGCGGCCTCGGCAGCCATGTCGCGGCTCGGGAGAGCACAGAGAGGAGGAGGGAGCAGGGAAGCAGAACGGGGAAGGAGGAGTGGGCAGGTGGTCCTTGTGCTGCTTGTCTCCTTGCGGTGCAGAGGAGAGGAGGAGGGGCCCCGGCATGGAGCGAGCACGGCGAGCCCGCGGTGCGGTCGAGCGCCTCGCGGTCGCTACAGGAAGAAACAGATTTTTCAATTTGCCCCTTGGAACCTTTGCTGCTACCACCGATTGGTCCTTCTTGTCTCTTTTATACTACAGCAGCAATGCAGCGATTTAAATAAGGCACTTAAACATTTTATTAAAATAGGAGAAAAATCATGGAGCTTCCCCATAATATATAGAAGCACCACAAAAATTGGCATCCCAAAATAAAATGTTTTGAATAACTTTTGTGTAGAGAGTTTGGATAAAGCATTTTTGGTATCCTCAAGATTTAAGATACTTAGCCGTTTATTTATCTTGGAGAGAAAATATATTTTGAAGTCTTGAAATACTGTTGACACGTATAAAACTAAAAGTGAAAATTGGTGGTCAACAATTACTTCAAAACTTGAAAGCAAAGAGATAGGCATTTTGCTCAACTTCCAAATAATAATACTTTAGAAATTTTGAAACAAGGCAAAATATTAATTTGGAACCTTGGAACTTCCTTGACAAATATAACATGTCGAGGTACTTTTGTTTTGCAAGTTTAAGTGCCTCCATTTTTGTGGGATTGGTTAAGGCAACGTTTGGCATTTTGTTTTTAGGTGGTGCGAAACCAAATGTTTTATTTGTTTAGCAACTCAACAAGGATGCCATGATACAATTTAACACAAAAGTGGAAAAATTTATTCGGGTTTTTAGGTTTTCAGATTCCGGGCTGTTACAGTTGTGCAAGCTGGAACAATCGAGGTTTGGGAAATAATGAAACCAAGGTTGATATTTACCGTATTCACACCATCAATTATTTACCATGTTTTAACTGACTTACTCATTAGTAGTCATTGGAGGATAATAGCAAAAAAAAATTACTCAAAACAACCAAAAGTCTAGCATTCGTTACAGAATGTGTAAACGAAATCACGAAATTTGTGTTTCGCCAATGAAGCAGACAGGAGGTCAAGACAGTAAGGTAAAGCAGCGGTAAACTGCACCAGACTCCATTCGAATTTAAACCCAAATTTCTAACCTAAAATGCACACCAATTTGTAGGTAACACTGTACATTAGCAATTGAAAAATCCAACATCCCCCGTGAACATGTTCCTCTTGCTGGTGTGATAGGTAATACATAAATTTGCCCCCTCGCTAGTGTGATTCATCCCTCATTTCTACTCAAACTATTTAATAAATTTCCTCAGGCTGTTAGACTGTCCGCAAACACAGAATTACAACACGAATGATACTAGTAATAAAAAAGAATACTGGCAGTTGAAACCATGGCTGAAATCTTTCACGAATGGTCTGATGCCTCATATATCCTTGTCCCTACCACAAACCTGATGTGTACAGGCTATATATGTCCATTGGACAATCTGATATCGGATCTAATTGGACAAAAATTATTGGTTACTTTGATTTGAGCAACCCAGTGTTGTTAGAAAGCTTGAGAACCTATACAATATAGTTTTTTTGGGGGCCAGTTGGCAGTTTTACATCTACTCCTCTGTTCTCAAATTGTCGAGAACCGTGTGGCAGTACCTGGTGCACTAATTCTCTGAATCCTATCCAACGATCAGGCGCCAGCGCGGTGATCTGCTCGCTGGGCTCTCGGCACTCGGCAGGTAGACACGGTTCCACTACCTCCTGCACAAGATCAGCCTCAACTCTCAAGGATCTCTTCTACACCGGCTCCGCCACCGTCCACTGCCGACCAAGGGATATGCGCCGCCTCCCCGCTCCCATGGCACGGTTCGACACGCTCCCCTGACAAGGCCGAGCTCATCGACTTCGCCCTCGCCGCCGGCGGCTCCACCCTCATCGGCGTCACCGACCTGCGCCGCACCATCCTGCATGATACCGCGTCCGGCGTGTCTTCGGCAGGTCAGGAGCTGCAGCACGACAAGCCAGGCGGCACCTTCGTCCTACCGCTCAACGGCCGTGGCGGCCTCATGGCGACCAGGCGACGCTGCGGCTGGCCGGCGAGGCGCCCTTCGCCGAGGCCCTCTTCCGCGGCGCCTGGCACGCGCTCCCCGACCCGCCTCCCGAGTTCTGCGCACTCACACGCTCCATGCCGGGGTGCCACGTCACGGTCTGCGTCGCCGCCGGGGCGCGCGTCTGGGTCTCGGCGGCCGGCAGGGGCACCGCCTGGCGCAAGGAGAGCGACTGGGAACTGCCATTCCACGTCCGTGGCCTCTTGGTCTCGGACCTCGGCTGCTGCTTCGGGCTGTGCCCTCAGACTGGCCGCCTCTGCGCCTGCGACATGAGCGTGTCGCCGCCGGCCGTCCGCTACGCCGGGAAGACACCGCGCCGCGCTGGCCGGAGGGCCGCTTCGTCAGGTAGCGGGACGACACCCTCGCCTACCTCGGCGACGGCCAGTTCTGAATCGCCTGGACCATCGGGATCATCAGCCACCGTTCGACCATACGGCGGCGAGCCGTGTACATGATGGGCGTCAAGGTGAGCAAGAAATCCGGTGGTGGCCGACTCCGGATGATCCCGCACAAGGCCTGCTTCTACGTGATGCCAACACACACTCAGATGGCCTACGCTCTCTCTCTCCATGCTGATTCCAGTAAACTTGTCTGTAACATTAAACTTTGGGATGATGGAATGGAATTGAGAAGACGATTTTGCATCGATCGAACATGTTGTGTGCATGGATTATTGTTGAGCCAATGTGATTATTTGCTTGATAGAATCAGATAAGAATATAAGAAATGGAGGCATATATCACATTATCTAAGGTTTTATAAAAACAAAACAAAAAGTTCAGTATTAATGATTCTAGTGGAAGTATTTTTTGCGGTGGGAACAGGAGCACTATTACCCGTTAATAGGATGACAACCAGCAGCAGTCAGGCCTATTTTTCTCGTGCATTTTGTTTTAATGCAATCGGGTCTATTTTTCTCGTGCATTTTGTTTTAATGCAATCGGGTCAGGTTACATCTGTTGCACTTTTTTTTGCGAAACACAGTACAACGCAGACGCTCACGTACACGCGCATACACTCACCTCTATGAACGCACACACGCACACCCTACCCCTATGAGCACCTCCGAGAGACTGAGCCGACAGTTGGGTCTTGAGATTGACGAAGTCACCACGGGCGCCTTGCTGTCGACGGGAACGTCGCCTTCCACTGAAGAATATTCCGCCTAAATGAGAAACATCAGCGTCAAACCTGGGGTTTAAACTCTGGTGGACTGGGGGTACAACCACCCTCCTAACCATCTTGCCACGGGCAAGTTCTCTACATCTGTTGCACTTGCACCCAACCATGAAAACAAGTAGTAGAAGTTGTATTAAAAATCCGAGAAAAAACCCGGAGACACGTACACGCTATACATGGACTAGTTCTTCACAAGAATATGGATCCAACTTCAAACCTTGCAAACGGAGCTTGGCTCTGATGGTTGGGTTCCCTGTGGTGGAACCAGCCCACCAGGTTCAAGTCCTAGACTTGGCATGGGCGTTTGCATTTACCTGGATTTATCCAGGATTATTCGGCGCTATTCTTTCAGTGGTAGGTGACGTGCCCGTCAACAGCGAGGCGCCCGTGGTGACTTCGTCAACCTCAAGATCTGCCGACACCGTCCTTCAGAGGTGCTCATAGGGTAGGGTGTGCGTGCGTGCGTTCATAGGGGTGAGTGTACATGCGTATTTGTGAGCGTCTGTGTTGTACTGTGTTCTCAAAAAAAAAGATCCAACTTCAAACCGAGCAGGATGAACTTCCATCTGATGGACATACAAATCTCGTAGGTTTAGAATCCGTGTCGTTTTAGACATCAAACTCATAAAGATTCTTTGCCGCCTAAAAGGTAGGACACGACAAGAAAGACATCCATGGCTTTACCCGATGAGATCCTCACCGAGGTCTTCTCCTACCTGCCGTCGGCCGATTCCGTGCCCTGCCCCGTTCATGGCACACTGAGCTAATGTCGGCGTCCTTCGTCCTGCTCCACCATCGGCGAGCGAACAAGCCAGGCCAACTGAAGCTTTTCGTCAGCACTACCGCCGATACATCGGAAGAGGAGTCCTTTTTCTATGGTTGGCTGCAGCCCAGGGATGGTGCCGTCAAGAAAGCTCATGCCGAACAAGTTTCACCTGCCAACTCCTGAGACCAGGCCCCTCCATGGTCTCGTCCTCATCCGCTGCGCCAACAGCGGCTACCATGTATGCAACCCGTGCACCGGTGCAGCGTTGGCTCTCCCTGACACCAAAAAGCCGCCCACGGAGAGTACACCGCACCTACCGTTCTACTATTGGAGCGTAGCATATGCCTTTGGTTACTGCTCCATGACCAGCAAGTACAAGGTAGTGCGTATATTCAAGACCTCTGCGAGGTCTTGGTCCTCGACACTACGCAAACCTACTGGCGGCCTGCTGCAGCGTCGCGGTGGACTCGGGTGTGTACCTCAATGGGTGTCTTCACTTCCTTTGCCGTGATGGTAGAATCCTCACTTTTGATGTCAGCGGCGAGGCTTTCAGCTCAATGCTGCCACCTCCCAATCTGGAGGATCATGTCCGAACAAAGATAACAGAGCTAGACGGGTGTCTATGCGTCTGCCATGGAGATATCGGTTACCGTGACAGGGCATACAATGTATGGCTGTTGAGAAATTACAACCAAAGGAAATGGGAGCAGCTCTGTCGCGTCGATCCAATGGCTTGGTCGGAATGTGAGCAGATGCAGCTCAAGTCCCACTGGACAGCTCCACTTGGCATTTGTAGGGGGGACAACGGAGAGAGGAAAATTATGTTTCATACAGGTACTTGCAAGGTGTTCGCGGTAGAAGTTCCTAACGGCAGCGCACCGAAGATCCTATTTAGCGCCGAAGAGGAAATTGGCAGCGAATTTTACAACTATGATAAGCCTAGCTTAGGATTGTTCGAGGAGAGCCTTGTGAATGTGGGAACGTGGTTGACATATGGATGAAGAAGGACGTGTGCATTGGGGTAAAATGAATATCATAGAAAGATGGACTAAATGATGGATGTTAAGATCGGTTTATGTATAGAGTATGTTTACTCACTGTACGGTATGAGTACTGTGACCTGCTGATACATAAAAAGTTCATGTGTAGGCCTCTGACACCCACTAATCCGCATATTTGTTAATGACTATAACTAATGGCATCTTTTATAAAAAAATGCCATCTAGCTATTTGTTCGTCGATTCTTGTCTAAAAGTTTTGGTTAATAACCGTTATTGCTTGCCCCTGTCCTCTTGTTATTCTTGTCCGATTTCTTGGAGGATCCATCATATATTCTTATAGTCTATCACGAGTAAAAAAATACGTCTAGTGGGAAGGTGTGGCGGTCAGATTGTTAGCCTGCACGATGGTGGCGTAGAGCTTACCAGCGCTCCCACCAGAGAAGGACGGCAGATGGTCCGTGATCCGGCTTTCAGGATGGTACATCTGATAGAACCATGTGAAATCGCAGTTTTTCCAAGATTCCGACCAACAACAAGCAGTCCAAGCTTTGTTGGCGAAAAGCCGAAAACGTCTAAATTTTTTTCTTCTCTGAATGACTGAATTCGAGAAACGAGTAATTCATGCCGTTATGTTGATATGGGTGATTTAAAGCTTGGGACGATATCAGTTGACTAATACCTACAAAAGAAGCCTACATCTCATACAAGATGACTTAAAATACTTGCTTGAAAAGAAGAAGTAAGCAAAGATAGCTCCATGCATATCTCTTAACTGAAGATGTCTAGGACGGTAGACACAAACAACACATGGCTAGCTGTACCTATCATATCTTGTAACAATAACGTGTATTAACCAAAACATAGTCTCCACACGCAGCATAATTTGCCGTTGATACACATAGCTGTCAAAAGGGAAATATATGGATGGCAGAAGTTACACTCGGACAAATTAAATAGCTTGCTGATTCATAATAAAATCAAACTCAAATATATCACACTGAAATCTCCTAGTTGTCGCATATGTCTAGCACAAGTCTGTAGGAACAAGGGACCAAGCAACCGTAATAGTTACCTGAGCATCACCAAGGGCACATTTCATCTGGCTTATGTTGGAAACTTGGGGTATGAAATGGCCACGAGTTTGCTTATGGGCACATTTCATCCAAGTTAAGTTTGGCACCGTTGTCTATCTCATCCTTCTCGTCGTCTTGATCCAACATGTCCAGCAATTTCTCAGACATATCTTCGAGCAGCCGCAACGTCTCCTTGACCTTCTTATCGGTCTTCCTGTTTGCCAGCTTAACTTGGATGTCGACCAAAGTTCTCTGTATCTGCGCATCCAGCCGCTGCCTCTCATGGCTGATCCTCATCATCTCTAATCTCTTTCCCTGCTCGTTCTCAGTTACCTCCGGTTTGCTGCCACCCGCTGGATTCCCGCTCTGATCTGTACACTTCTCGTGGCCGGCGCCGGCCAGGAAAGCGTCCATTGCCGCCTTGTTGTCTTGGCTATTTTTCATCAGTTTCTCGCGATATTCACACTACGGGAAATCCACAAAACGCCGACGGCAAAATATCGGGGCCGTCGGCTTAGACCCCGACCAGACCGACCGAGATCTTTTTTTCTTTTTTATCTACGCCGACGGCTTTGCCGTCGGCCTAGAGATTTTGGCCGTCGGCGTAGATTTTGCCGTCGGCGTATACTTTTTCAATTTTCTACATTTGATACGCCGACGGCAATGCCGTCGGCGTATACTTTTTCAATTTTCCATTTAATATGAAATAATTCATATCTTTAAATCCGTAAATCGGAATTTAACAAATTAAATGTCTAAATCGATTAGAAAAATGAGAGGAATCCAAATATGACATCCATAAAATCTTTTTCACCGTGCACATGACATTTTGTAACATATGTTTTTTACTTGCTTAATTAAAAAGTCATTTTTACACTTAAAAAATGGAAAATGATATTTACTAAAATATTTTGGAAATTGTTTTTGGCAACAATGTTTTCCATACCAAGACACCCCTATGTGTCAAGTATGGACACATTATCACAAACTATGGCATGGAGATGGCCATAACTTGGTCATTTGACACAAAAGTTATACATGTCTATAGATGATAGACCTTTTTGTGAAGCATTTTTTTGAAATATTTGTCAAAACTCAAGTTTATCATTTTTCCTAGCAACTAGTACACATAAAAGGACTCCATGTCAAAGGAATTCATCTTTTGACTATTTTCTCAATTTCTTTTATTTTTGTGAAAAAACGGTCAAAATGACCGTCGTGTCTATTCATTGAAAGGGGTCACATTTTTCAAAACTATCGATGTTTCTGTGATAAAGTCACTACTTTTGTACCTAGAAAGTATTTTTGTAAAAATATTAGACCAAACTATCACACACTTGTAGTTCAATTTCAATTACTTTTGGAAAATCGGCATAAAGTCATTTAAATAGGAATAATTAGGTAAAAATCGAGAAAATTCCTAATACTTGGGTATTATCCATAAAATATGTAGTACCCTTTGTGACAATAAGATGGGTGCCTTTTGCAGCATATTTTTGGTATTTTCTCCATAACAAAAGTCATTTTTGAGGGTTTTTCACTTTATTTGATTTTTGTGAAAAAAAGAATCAATTTTCTAAAATCATCGATGTTTATACAATGCAAAGGATGATATGGATGTCATATTTGAATTCCTCTCATTTTTCTAATTGACATAGACATTTTATTTTTCAAATTTCGATTAACGGAATTAAAGATATGAATTATTCCATATTAAATGTAAAAAGGAAATAAAAGTAAAAATAATTTTATTTTTTCATTTATTAAAATATACTATTTTACAATCATTGTTACTTATTCAAATGAATTTTCTAAATTTAAACAATGAAAAAGTGTAATATCCTAAATCAGGGGTTAATATGATTGATATGATATAAGTATCAGTAAGTTCTCATTTCTCATTTGGAAGCTAACAATGAATGGGCTGGAGCAATTTGAGGATGCGTGACCGAACGGGAACTTTGACCAACGTAAGTACTTTGACCTATGATTAGATGTGTAATTAGAGATTTAGTATGTAGCTGAGTTAGAAATTTCGAAATAGAAAAAAAAAAGTTCAAAAAAAAAGTTCAAAATTTTCAAAAAATTTCAAAAAAATTAAAAAAATTTGCATTCATAGGCCGACGGCATTGCCGTCGGCGTATGAGGGCGTACGCCGACGGCCTCGCATACGCCGACGGCAGAGGGGCTACGCCGACGGAGATACGCGACGGCCGCCGTCGGCGTAGGCATACGCCGACGGCCGCCGTCGGCGTAGGCATACGCCGACGGCAAACGTGCCTACGCCGACGGCTTCCGGCCGTCGGCGTTTCGTGGCTTTCCCGTAGTGTCAGGTGGCAACCGTGAGTCATAAGCCGGCACGGGTGCCGTCATGTGCATCTCAGATTTCTTTCCCGACTCCTCTCCTCCTTGGCCTCCTTCGCAGCTTCTGTCACAGATTCATCCGTCGTATCCGGACTGATCACCTCTTGGTCCATGGCCACCGATTTGGATTCTTCACCTCTATCACTGGGATTCTTCTTCCTGTTGCTGTCGAGAGGACCAACTGCGGTAGACTGTTGGGTGTGACGAAGAAACGGCTTCTCAGATCCCCCTCCATCTCCATCTCTATCTCCATCTCCATCTCCATCTCCATCTCATGAGAGATTTCCATCGTCTCCATCGACTTTTTCCTCGCCGCCGCCGCCGCTGCCTCCTCCTATCCTAGGGTTTATACCAAAGGTCGATCGATCCGGGACATCTCTAAACTCTGGGACTTTTCCAACTAGACATACACGCAAACCAACTAGACATACACGCAAACACCACCACGTGCCATGTGGCGGAACTCTACAAAAAGAAATTGTATATACTTAGATCTTAATTGATTTTTGATAAAATCCAAGGGGTTTTTTTAAGGTCCATTCTCACTGTGGCCAAGAAAATAGATTAGCTAGAACAAACATATTTCCATCATTAGTTATCGATCATCACCACTAATATAAAAATGGAGAGAGAGGGGTGATCCAAATGATCCCGGCCACACATTAGTTAATCCAAGGGTCATTTGCTAATCCTAACTGACCACGGAACGGAGCGGAATGGAAACGGTGATCGATCCCCGATTTCCTATTTCTCTCCGTGTATTCTTTCCAAAAACAACACCACGCACCATCCTCACAGTCGCCACCGACCGCTCTGCCGCTGCCGGCTGGCCGGCCACGAGCTATTACTACCGGCGCCGCCGCCCACTAGCTCCGTGCTGCCGTCGTCGCCCGGTCTCCATCACCGCCTGCCCGGCTGACGTACGGCCGCCCTGCACGCAGTCACCACGCGACCGAACGCCTGCCTGCCCGCCGCACCACGCGCCTGGTGTTGCCCCTGTCCCCTGCCCAACATTCATTCATCGGAAGCAAAGTTCAGTGTTGCTGGCGCTTGGTTTTCGTCATGTGATCTAATTTCTGCTTTGTCTATTTGATTTTCCCCTCTTCTAAATTTGCATATGGAAAAGCTTTCTTTTGTAAGTTTAGCTACACATGATCACACTGCAGATTTGCATGCCCGGATGGTGAATACACGTGATTATTCCTTTCCGTGAAGTCGCCGCATGATTAAAACGATGTACATTTTAGAAACCCAAAGCCTGTCTACCAGCACAACTCGATGTAACCTCCAGTCCTCCACCATATTTATATGAACAACAGAGTCATGACTCATCTGTGTGTTTTCTTTATCTGTGCATTACGTAAGCATTTATGTCATGACTAACAATCATACATGATTTATAATTTAATAAATAAACATTAAGAAAACTATAGTTTATCCTGCTAAATTGTGCATGCGCGTGTTAGCTATATCAAACGTGCTACTTCAAAATAAATTATGTAATTATTGTGTTAAGACAAGTAGCATTCGGTTCAGAATATTTGGTTGTGTTCTGATGAAAAGCAAGAAATCAACGTTGGCTAACTTCGAAGTAACTTGATATAGCTACTCTCCTTTGCAGTGCTTAGATCTGAACTTCATAGGCAATATATTCCCGGTTGCCGTACTTCTGATGTGCGCAGCACAAAGTCTATTAACCATCCTGATAGTATATGTAGTACACACCCAGAAGATTAGGGAGACGTGTGAAGTGACATACATGTGTATATAGCTCAATTGCTTTTATAGTTTTTGCACACTTCGCCAACTGAATATGAAAACTTCGCCAACTGAATATTGGAAGATTTTACATTACTCTCCTCTCGGCTTCTGAATCTGAAAACTTATATCTGTTTTTTATTGAAATTGCTCTCTGTTTCAATTTACTGTACACAAGCAAGGTATAACTATTATTAACATGCCGTAATATTTTTAGCTTAATCGGAGTTGATTTGAATTGCTGATAAATTTGAGAGCAGTGCAGCCAGAATCTATTGCAATGCAGTGGTACTAAAAGTTTCACTTTCAGTGTCGATTTTGCCAAGGATGAAGAATCCAAAACTCACTGTGATGTCGGCTGGTCATGCTTTGCATGTTTTCATTAATGGATAATTAACCGATAATCATGAGTCTCTAACTCTCTGCAAAAGAATTGCAGAAATATATGTATCTATGAACGCGAAAAGCTAATTGTTATTTAAATGCTCTCAATCTGCTAATAGGAATTGTGTATGTAAGTGTAGAGAGCTCAACACTTACATATACTGGGAATGTAAAACTATAGGCATGTAGCAAGACTATTTATACTGCTTAAGTAAAGCAGTTAGTCTACCATTAAGTTGATAGTTTGCTCACCAAGACAACACAATTGATCATCTGCTATTTGAGCTTTCATATATTCATTTTATTCTTTCCTCTGTCATAGAATTTTTGACAACATTTTGAGACTTGGCCGGAATGCTGTAATTCTTGGTCCAGTGACACTTTATGGCTCGCATGAGGGAAGAAGATATCTCACATGGCAGCCCTAGGCAAGCTACTGAATTTATTCTTCACCCTCTTTTTGGTATATGGAGATACGACACACTTGATCTTTTTTATTTATGTTTTCTATACGATACACTTGAATAAAAAAACCAGTACGTAAGATGGATGAGCTAGATTAGCTACGCGACTCCAAAATAGTGCTCCAATAAATACAAAGTATAGTGCTTGATCTCCGTTTAGCAATGAAGTATTTCATTCATACATCAGATGTGTGTGGAACAATGCTTATTTTATATGGTTGTCATTTTCGTATAATTAATATAATACAAAGTTTGTGTCATGTTGATTAGTTACTATTGTCATTTCATTGATTTTTGTACTTAACATAAAATTATTTTCTAATATTACACGTGCGTGGCACGTGCACTGTTACTAGTACACGCAAACACCACCACGTGCCATGTGGCGGAACTCTACAAAAAGAAATTGTATATACTTAGATCTTAATTGATATTTGCTAAAATCCAAGGGGTTTTTTTAAGGTCCATTCTCACTATGGCCAAGAAAATAGATTAGCTAGAACAAACATATTTCCATCATTAGTTATCGATCAAATATAAAAGATGCATGTGCTCTCAACTAAAGAAAGTAATACTAAACATGTTCCAAAAAAATATTATGTTTTGGGTCTATTTCAATTCATGTCATGTTGGGTCATACAGGATCATATCCCAATAATTTACCGGGTAGGCATATGTTCTCCTTAATGGAAAATTATGTCAATCTCATTTCAGGCCATAGATACAATATTCCGACCTAAACATGTTGTCAGGTATAGTTTACCACACTCTTCTCGCGGAAACAAAATCCGGTATTCGGATCCTTGCACCAATTTTCATATGAAAAAATCCTAGGTCGAGAAGCCAGGGAAGGCGAAGAGAGGCGCGCAAATGCCAAAGTCGAGTGCAGACGATACAGAACTGCGGCGAGCCTTCACGGCAGCCAGCGGATCGGTGGAGCATGGTTCGTAACTGGCCAGTGGATCAGCCAGCGCGGTGAATTTGGGGCCAGGTTGTGATCGATTCTTCAGGCCGCAATCTGCATGCATGCCATGCATGGTACTTCCTCAGTTCATTTTTTAGCCTTTCTCAGTTTTCTTAGATTTGTATGCATCTAGACGTGTTTTAATGTGTATTCACTCATTTTATTCGATATGTAGTTCACATCTCAATATCTCAGACATCTTATAATTAGGAACGGAGGGAGTAACAAGGATAGATGTCAAATAATTAATCACTACCGAGAAGAAAGAGACCAAAACAACTCAACCAGGTCGAAAGGAATTGTGACCCCATCTACATTCCGTAAAATATTTCGTCACGTATTCGCCGATTTTTTTTTCCACAAAAAGCTCTTCTTATTGGAACATCCGTCGATTGCGCTCCCGCCATGCATGTCTCCCAAGAAGCTAAAAAGTTAGTTGTGAGAATTTTAGTTCAAATGCATTAGGGACACAATACGTGAGTTTTAGCGTGTTTGGTTTAAGCACCACAGATTAGCGATGTAGTGACCATTAGCTACAGTGACAACTTGTGTAGTGAGCACCATTAGCAATGGTGTCATGACAAGATGCAGGACCATTAGCAATTTAGTGAGCTGCACATTGTTACTATATTAATTAAGTGTGCAGCTGCTCCGACTTGAGGACACCTGAATGTAAAACTGCAGATTGTTACTAAATTAGCTAAGTCTAACATCCAAGACAAAGTGTAATGATGCCATTTATACAAGCTAAATACATACACTATGATATTATTAGTGGTATAAGACGTGAATTAAAGATGGTGAAAAATCACGTGTGTCTTTTATTTTGGGACCAGAGATTATCTTAACATAATATAATGGTTAATTGCTAAATCAAATACACACCGCGAGACTTTAAAGGTGTACGAACAAATTAATTTGACCGATGACGACAATTTACCCACCATGCTATTCTCTTTCTTAACTACACAAGATGGTAACAAACACATTGAGAGCATATCAAATAATAAATTTATATACACAAACATACAATAATCCATACTATTTTTTCATTGGTGATTATTCTAAATAATGTTGTTTCGCACAAAGCATGCCTAATTTGTTAAATTTTGACTTGCTAGAAAATTTCAACCGTCAAAAAATAGTGCAGTTGGTTCAATTTATATTCTACAAGTTTCAGTATAGATGTTTACTTAAATATATACTAGACACTGCTATTGAGACATTTTTATATCGTACTCTTTATGGACTTTTACAATAATTACTTATAGAGTATACAGATTATACATTATAGAAAACATAGTTCCAAACTAAAATTGTTACAAAATATAGTTTAGTATCTTTCAAAGAACTCATTATAGAAAAAAAAACAAACTAATAATTAATAATATTGCCAGTATGTGGTTAAACTATATGCGAACAATCATAAAATTGTAGTTGTAATATAGCATAGCATGCTAAACATAAGACCCACATAAGTGTAAAAGTTCAATATAAACAGTATTTTCCCTAGGCCAACTTTTTCTTAGATATAAGAGATATTCAAATAATGAAAAGAATTGTCATGAATGTTTTCAAACTAAAGTCCATCGAAAATGACCGTGAATATAATTAACCAAAGAGAACCTTGGTCGCCACCTCTAGCCCACATGCTTGAGTCTTTAGCTGCACTAATGCTAAATGTAATTTTGTAGTCTCCTCGGTCTCCTTTGCAATTATTACGAACCCTTCATCACCTGAAACCTGGCCACCAAATGCAAAATTTAAAGGCCATTCCTCCTTAGTGACCATCTACAAAACAAGTTCTCAAAGTACATGGTTGATATGCGCTGATTGTAACTGCGCGCACAAGCGATCAACGGTTTGTCTTGAGATGCTGCTGCACCTTTCACTTTTAGCTTGATCTCAAAGTAGACCCTGTTCACGGACACGATCCTGCAAGCAAACAAGCAATCAGTCACTGTTGACTTGAAGAAAAAATCAATTTTCTGCAAGATAAGATAGTACACACATCCTGTACATGTCAGTTCTTGGGCCCTGGTCCTAGCACAAGAGAAGAGAATGTTTCGCTTGGAATCCACCGTGTCTCGGATAGCAACCATGCCGTACACAGACAATGGCAACTCAAAACCACCAACATTTTCGTCAGTGAGTTTGAATTTGACTTTGATGGAGAAGATCTGCAAGGTTTCCGCGATGCTGAATGGGACCATTCCGGGAGTGTAGTGTGTACACTGCATTGAACTCAGAATGGCTTCACGCACCAAAGAAAGAAAATTATTAACACGCAATAGATTGATCGTACATATGTAAGCAGCAGCAACGGCAAGTTTCAAGGAAATACAAATAAAACGACCCAGTAGGAGGAGGGCTCATGATCACGTACTTATGGTACCCTGTGAAAACCTCAGCCTCCTTCTCCGCCGTCTTCTTGGCCAATGCTGACTTGCCTCTGTCGACATGATCATCTTGGATGGTCATTGAATAGGGATCTGATGCAGGTTTGGTCGGCCTGTTCGAAACATCCTCTAGGTCCAATTTTTCTTGGAGAACGTGTTCCAAGGTCTCCTTGACCTCTTGGTTGATGGCAGATTCTTGAGGTTTCTCAGCTCCTGTCACAGGGGCTTGAGCTTTCCAAGATTCTTCGTCCTTTGTTGGCAACTTCTCTTGCCAGTGGAGGAGCAAGGTCTTCTGTGTCCTCGCCATCCTCTCTTGTATCGCCTTCACCATCGACCTAGGGATGGCTATATAATGCCCAGAGGGGATGAGGGGGCAGCAAACCGTAATCGATCGACTCAGTTTTGCTTTTCCTTCCGCACAAGAGAAAAAAACAGAGCTGCCCTGTCTGGTAGGGATGGGCAGCGGCAAATCGGTCAATTGTACCGATGACGAGGAGATCTTGCAGCAGGTGCTCGAATACAAATTGGACGGTGTCGAGGATTCTTTCATGTGGGAGGGGGCCGACGAAAAAGAGAGGAGAACGCTAGAACAGGCGGACTCTGCTATAACACGGACGAACTCTAGACCTACTCCAACTCGGACTCCTGCTAGGCTGCTACAACTACAACACGGAGGGACTCTAGAACGACTCCAACTTGGACGGAAAAAACATATTCCACACCTACGTTGGCGTTCCGGCTTATCCCGGACGTTCTATACTGCTTTGAGATTTTGCAAACCAACCGTGCACATTGTACAAAACAACCTGAACTATATCTCTTTGCAATTTTTCTTCTGTCTAACCCCTGTCTTCTTCAGTACTGTACCAAGGGAATGGGTAGAAGAGACCACCACTATAGCTTTTCGAATTAAACTATCAGCACGGCAATGAGACTTGAAGAAGAGGAGTTTGAATCACTTGCTAACGAACTGAGAGGGTTCCGAAAGCACAGAAAATTGATGACTAAATTTTAGAAAAAACATTCAGATTCTTCTGTTCCATTTTGGTTGAACAAAGTCTGTCACTAACACCCTCACTTCTTAGCTACAGCTGAACAAGACTGTACAAGCAAGGACCGATTATAGAGATTCAGAGCAAACATGACGAACAGGCTCAGGTGAAAGCTTCTGCAGTTCCAGCTTTCCACTCAACATCTACTGCAATTAGTGGCACACATTGTGTCGAATCGTTAGAATAACGTGTATTTACCAATTCCAGATGAGCACACACAGCATATAACCTGCAGTCGACACACAATACATATATGGATGGCATACGTAAGTTCAAGTCGTCGATTGAGTTGGAGAAAGTAGTATACTGGCAGAAATACAACAACCAAACTCCAATACATTACACTGGTTGAAATCTCCTAGCTACTGCAAGCTTCAGAAATTCAACACCAGATCGCCCATGTTCGTAGGAACAATGGACCAAGCAACAGTCACGGTGACCTGAGCTCGCCCAACAATATATACATTGCTGCTGGCTCATGTGGCAATTTTGGGCCATGAAATGGACGTACGCGACCTTCTGCACGGACAGCACCAGATTTTTTGTAGGCTTGTATGACAACGTCCAACCCTCCCCTGCGCTCTACAGAAACAACTTGCCTCCACAGACGTAAACACCCATTATCACCTTGCGATATTCCTACATCTTTCGACTCGACCAGCACAATCTTCCGGTTGGATGATGAGACTCCACTGCCAGCAGCTGTCGTCCTTGGAGAGCATCTTTAACGTGGAATCCCTCAGAGCATGTTTAAACACCAACACAAATTAGTCTCTAATTTATATAAGAGAAAATTCCTTATATGACACTCTCTTAAAATTTAGTTCCTTATTTGATACGGTGAAAATTTTCTTCCTTATATGACCCCTCCCCAAAATTTCTTTTCCTTTATGACACTCTAGTGCATTTTGTTCAGCAAAGAGTTATGAAAAGACTTTGTTACCCCTAGTGCATAATGCGATCAAAATTATGTACGGGAAAATAGCTGCAGTAATATTACATATTTGGCAGGCATAACTAAACATCGGGTTATTAAAAAATGGTTATGAAATCAATTGTTTTTTGAGAGAATTATTAAACCAATTATTTGGGACATCTATATGAGATGAACTGCTATGAAGATGGCTTTCTCAATGCAAACAACATGGCATCTGGCCGAAAATAAATGTTTGTAGAGTAAAGGTCATCATCGATTGGTTCTTCTGCCTTGCCGGGTACAAGTACGTACGTACAATACCCTGTAAAGTACTCCTACCACCGTGAAGGCACGACAAGGCCTAGCTTTGGCAATCGACTCGCGATTCTGCGAGCGTACATGTGTCGTGTTTGCTACTAGCAAACGATCAGCTGCTTGCTAACCTAGCTTGTTTGTGCGTACACACGCGTCGGAAGGATGGGAGAGGATCGTACGCCGGAGGGATCTACTAAGCTGGTTTATCATGTTTGGCTATACCTATCAAATATATAACATTCAGTTATTGTCATGTACAGAATTTAATGCACTAGGGTAAAAAAGGTATTTTCATTCCTTTTTTTTGTTGAAAAATGCACTAGAGTGTCATATAGGGAAAGAAATTTTGAGGAGAGGCCATATAAGGAAGAAAATTTTAACCGGTGTCAAATAAGGAACAAAATTTTAAAAGAGTGTCATATAAGGAATTCTCTCTTTATATAACCATACTTACATTCAAAATAAAATGTACACGAAAAATCTGCGCGTCGACAAATAGGTTCCATATTCCCGTACTCGGTTTCGAGTTTCGTCGAGTGAAAATTCTCAATTTTGAACCGATGTTCACAACTTTGTTAGACAAATTTTGTCAAATTCGTCGCACTCGATTGACCGTTTGATATATATTTTGACGAGGGGGTTCATCTTAATGTTTTGCACAACTTTCATGTTGTAATTTTTTTGTTGCAGAGACATCCTTGGTTTGCCATGAAGATATCAACAAGTAACTATGAAAGCATCCCCCACCGGGATCATGGAGATCCCGATGAAATTGCAATAGTCTTCAATCGGGGGTGAAGATATCCCCAAATGGGAACATTGAGATCGGGTGATATCGCGATAGAGTATCAATTTAGGGGTGAAGGTATCCACATGTGTAGTTTTCTTGCAATAGAGGTTCTTTCATATGTGAAGATATCCCCAAGTGGGAACATGGGGATCGTGATAATTTCGCGCGGCATTATCACATAACATGCATGTGAAGGTATCCTAGCAAAATGGAGGTTATTTAATGTAATGAAGGTAACCATAAGTGAGACCATGGATAACCACCGGAGAGATCCACTAGCATAGTCCTTGCAATAGGGGGTCTCCAAATAGCGATGAAGACATCCGATAGTGGGACTATGGATAACCGGTGATAGTAAAATGTTCCTTGATAAGCGATGAAGATATCGATAAGAGGGGACATAGAGATCATGGTGATATCGTGAGGCCTTTCCAACAAAAGGGTGAAGATATCCACATGTGTAATTTCATAGCAAACAAAGGATCTTCATAAATAATTGAGGTATCCACACATGGAACCATAACGAACCAGTGATTGGTAACACCCAAATGCTCTAGAAGTACTTTGCTATGTGATGAAGATATCCCCGTGAAGGGGCTGACGATACCCACAGGTACCTATGAAGGTATCCCCCACTAGGATCATCGAGATCAAAGTGATATTGCGGTAGAGTGATTTTTGTTGAAATTTTTGCAAATCAATCTGAATTTTGTTTCTTGTTTTACCAATTGTCTACTATTTTTTTTGAAAATTTTGCAACAATGTTTTGCAATAGAATATTTTTTGTATGTTGGGTGACATTTTGTATGCATTACAATTTTCGAAATGTCGTGAGTATTTTTTGTTCGCGTAACAATAACCCCATTTTTTTGTTCCATTACAATAATCCATTTTTTGTCCGCATGAGGATTGGAATTTATTTTAAAAAAATATTTCATAAAATATTGTACTAAAAACAATTACAAACAGTTATATTTGCACGTTTACATTCAGATGCGAAGCTAGTCAGTGGCGGAGCCAGGAAATAAGCATAAGGGGGGCCGAGCATTGGGCACAACTCTAGATTGCAAAAAAATGAGGGGAATATATAGATTTTTTAGACAAAAAATGTAACATTATACCCTATAAATATATGATTAGATTTTTTTTGCCGGCAAAATATATGATTAGATTTTTTTTGTCGGTAAAATTGAGTGGAATTCATAAATAATTTAGAGAATCACCTCTTGGTCCATTCGCGATCACCTCATACCGGCCGCCTCTGTGCCTGCGACATGAGCCAGTAGCTGTCGGCCTTCGGCGACGCAAGGGGCGACACCGCGCCACGCTAGCCGGAGGGCCGCTTCGTCAGGTAGCGGGACGGCATCCTCGCCTACCTCGGCGACGGCAAGTTCTGCATCGCCTAAACCATCGGGATCATCGGCCACCATTCCACCATACGGCGCCGAGCCCGGTGTACATGATGGGCATGAAGATGCCAACAAACGCTCGGATGGCCTACGCTCTCCAGGCTCATTCCAGTTAAGAAGATGCAGCTTGACGTGTAAACATTATGCTTTGGGATGGAATGGAATTCGGAAGACTATTTTCCGTTGATTGAACAATTTGAATAATTTGTCATTTTGGTGTAGCTCAAAATACAAATTATTTGGAGTTAAAATTTTACACGCTCGTGCAACATACTAGTGGCTACACCCGGAGATTTGTTCAGAATTTTTTGAATCTCATAAATATGATTTTTTTTAGACATTTATAAATATGATTTTTCGAATTTCTTAAATTGGAGGGATCATTGGTACCCGGGAGCAAAAAGTATGTAGTATGAAACTACCTCTGACATAGTTTAAATTCTAATATCAATTACCTTTACATGAAATGCATATTGCTCTGGCAAAAACAACATGATTTCTCGACTAAGGACCCATAGAAAAATTACGAAGCCCCGCCTAAATAATTTTGATCTCGATCACTCTGTTCTACCTTCCACACAATTTCAGAAGTTTGTGGCGTAATTTCCTCTAGGTTCCTCTCCAGGATCCGGATGACATTGGATACATGATAAGGGGATGGTGGGATATAATGTAGTAGTCGCCTTGTGCTCCAACGCATTTTTGCAAGACATGCCCCCCTGTTCCCGTGCCTCGCTAACCAACAGGAATCTCCTCGTAGCTGGCCGACTTATTCCAGGGCTGCACATGCCGCCACCTTGCAACAATTCAAGGAAAAATCCTCTCGCATACACCTTATACACTCAAGAATATTCTGTACGTTTGCATAAGTTTCATGTATACTGTTTTGCACACGTAAATTTGTATGAAAAAATACTATATCAAGATATTGTCAAATTCTAGAGCTCCTAACCAAGATATTTAACGATACAAAATTTAGTGATAACTCGTATATATGCGTACAGTTTATGTATGTCGCACAAATAAATCCAATAATTCGTTTGCTTTCATGTTCCATTTTTGGTGGATCAAAGGAAAACTATGTTTCTTCAAAAGTTTCCCCATGGACATCACAAAAAAAATAACTAACATCAAAATTGAAGTGTATTAAAAAGTTAGAAGCTAAAACTTTGTTTATGTATAGTTCATCATATTTTGTGTGTATTGTCAGTAATGTCTAATTGAAACAAACTTTGTTCAAGATCATATGTTGATAATTTAGAAAAATAAAAATGTTTAGTATAAACTGATGAGTGACAAGCATGCACGATAACGATCCGGTGCGTGTCTTCAGGAACTAGGGTCATGTTTAATAATGAAAAGAATTGTATTTGCGACAGGGTCATTCCTGAGAAACCAAATACATCAACATCATCTAGTCATCGAGCGGACCTCCGCACTGCATTGCAACATGTGGCATAAATTAGGGTCATGCCGTAAAAGTAGGGTCAAGCTTGACATCTGCCATCTCGAGCCCATTTTCAAGGGTCACATTTTTGCAAGGTTTCCGCGATGTTGAATGGAACCATTCCGGGAGTGTACGTAATGTGTAAACTGCATTGAACTCAGCACAGCTGCACACACGAAAGCAAGAAAATTATTAACATGCAATAGATCGTAGGTATGTAAGCACTAGCAAGTTTTAAGAAAATACAGATAAAACGACCAAGTAAGAGGAGGGCTCATGTACTTATGTGTTCGAAGTGATCACAATCTTGGCAGCAATCACATTCCCCTCTAGAACGCTACTCTGCGAAAACCTCAGCCTCCTTCTCTGTTGTCTTCTTGGCCAATGTTGACTTGCCTCTGTCTTTTTTTTTTAGATTAAATGGCTGCTACTTTATTACCGCACCAAATACGAAGTCTAACAAGTTCACAACATACATGGTGGTACATTCACCCACACCTTACACAATTTATTCTCGCAGCCGTCCTTCGCTAGGCGATGAGCAACTTCATTAGCCCTACGCCGCACATGTCGAACATCATAGTCTTCAAATCCTGTCAAGAGCACCTTGACATTTTCAACCAGAGGACCATGTATCGATCTATCCAGCTCCCTGTTTTTCAGTTTGCATGGCCACTGCACTGAGACAATCTGTCTCCAGAATCAGCTTAGAGGCTCCCATCTCCTTGGCAAGTAGTACGGCTTGTTGACAAGCCAATAGTTCGGCTCGCTCCGGGTCGGGTAATGCATGGAAAAAACGGCATGATCCTGATAGGAATCCGCCGTCGTGGTCGCGCACCAAAGCACCACCGCACCACAGTACTCATCTTGACGAAACGCTCCATCTGCATTGACCTTTTGCCACCCTTCTTCTGGGCGGCACCAAAGCACAGCTTCAGTTGGAGCCGTCACTGCCTAGGAGGAAGCTTGGATGGACATCCACTCCTCCCCCAGAAAGGCCACCTTCTTCGCTAACTCACCAGGTTCAGCAATGCAAAGGGAATCTCTAGCATCATTCCTCGCCAGCCATATCTGATAAACCGTCATCAGTCGAACTGCCAGCTCCTGTTCTGAAAGGCCGCCGATCCAGTCCAGTAACCAGTTCGACAGGTCCTTATTGCAGATCACATTGCTAGGAGGAGCTTTGAGCTGAACGTTGAAGTGTCCATGAACTGAATCCCATGTACTTGCTGCATGGGGGCATGACCAGAACCGATGAACCAGTGTTTCATCTTTATCACAGACCACGCAGCGGACACCAAGCTTGATCTTCCTCTGATGCAGCTCTGATCCCACCGCGAGACCATTTTTGCCATCCTCCAGACATGTACCTTTACCTTGTTTGGTCCCTCAGCTGGTCAATATGATTGACTAACTGAGCCAATTTCGTTGAGTAAGAAAATCAGCAGCACAAGATATGTTGCATATCTAGTAACAGACAACAATAACATGTTTATACCGAGGCGAGAAGAGCACACAACATATAACTTGCAGTGGATATACAATACATATATGGATGGCATACGTAAGTTCAAGTCGTCGATAAAGTTGGAGAAATTAATATACTAACAAGCTTCAGAAATTATACACCAAACGGTCCATGTCCGTAGGAACAATAGACCAAGCAACAGTCACGGTTACCTGAGTTTAACCAACAATACATTGCTGCTGGCTCATGTGGCAATTTTGGGCCCTGAATGGACGCGAGCTTCTGCAGCGACATCACCAGACTTTTTGTAGGCTTGTATGACAACGTCCAACCCTCCCTCGCGTTCTACAGAAACAACTTGCCTCCAGAGATGTAAACACCCACTATCACCTTCCCGCATTCCTCCATCTTTCGACTCAACCAGCACAATCTTCTGGTTGGATGATGATGAGACTCCACCACTGCCAGCAGCTGTCGTCCTTGGCAGTGGGGTGCAAGCAACCAGGCCACCATGTAAAAAATGTAAAGGCCATAACTCTTCCTTCCTGACAATCTGGACACCCACGATAGTGGCTTGGACTGCCGGTTGAACTGTCTGCAAGCACAGTTCTAGCGTACCGAAGACATTGTCGAAGCACAGGGCTGCACCACATCCTCCAGCGAAACTGCGTGCACAAGTGATCAATGGTTTGTCTTGAGAGCCTGCTGCACCTTTCACTTCCAGATGGATCTCAAAGTAGACCTTGTCCGTGGACAAGATCACACGGGACGGACCAGTCAAGTGCAGAAAAGAATCCTGCAACAAGCAAGCAATCGCCGTTAACGTGCAATCAATCAAGGTCCTAAAAGAGAAAATCGATCTTCTACAAGATATGGTAGTGCGTACATCCTGTGTCAGTACTTGGGCCTCGGTCCTACGAGATAGAAGAGAATGTCTCGCCTGGAATCCAAGGGGTCTCGGACTGCAACCATGCCATACAAAGACAATGGAAACTCGAAACCACCAGGATTGTCATCTGTGAGCTTGAGTTTCATGGAGAAGATTTGTAAGGTTTCTGCGAAGTTGTATGGGACCATTCGCCGTCTCCTTGATCAATGCTGATTTGGCACTGTCGACATGATCATCTTGAATGGTCACTGAACTGGGATCTGCTGCAGGTTCGGTTGTCCTGTTGGAATCCAATATATCCGATTTGTCTTTGAGCGCCTGCTCCAACCTCTCTTTGTTGTCGGCGATCACCTCTTGGTCCTTGGTTGGCACCTTGTGTTGCCAGTTGAGCAAGGACTTCTTTGTCCTGGCCATCCTCTCTTTTACCTCCTTTAGCTTCGACCTCCTCTCTTTTTCCTCGGCTTCATCCTGTATGAAAAAATCGCCAAAACGATCCAATTTGAATTGCAGCACCCGCTGCAAGATCTCCTCATCATCGGCTTCCTCCCCGGCCGACTTGCCGCTGCCAGCAGTCACAGATTGTGTCACCGTTGAATCCATCCCGAACAAAACTGAGTTGATCGATTACGGTTTGCTGCCCCCTGGATCCAACTCTAGACCTACTCCAACTCTGACTCTAGACCTACTCCAACTCTGACTCCTTCTATACAACATGGAGGGACTCTAGACCTACTCCAAATTGGACTCTGCTAGAACACGGACTCCACACCTACTCCAACTTGTAAACGGCAATGGCCTCGACCTTGCTCCTTCTCCTCCATGGCCGCGATCCCGGACGGTAACCACGTGCACCCACATGCTTATTATTTTTTAACTGGAACGTGCTTGCACTTGCTCAGATTTATGTATACGTAGATGTTTGTCTCCTTAGTAAATGTCCAGGTCGTGTTCGATTCTTCAGGCTACATGCATGCATGTACATGTAATCCTTGCACAGGTTACTTAGGTTGAGTTTCTCGAGTGTGAAAACACAGATACTCGGTAAAAGTTGGTACACGCCGAGCATGTCAGCAAAAACACACTAGACAAACAACAGATACTCAGAGCATTAGCCAAATTACAATCGGCAAATATGACCGCCACGTGTCCCTCGCCAGACGGCGTGGCCAAATATTTGCCGAGTGTCTAACGTATACAATCGACAAACATTTACGCTGGTAAACTTTGCCAGTTGCCCCCTCTTTTCTCGCGTACATGAAAGTTTTGCCAAGTGTCTTTAAGATATATTACTCGGAAAACACAACATGGGAAATTTATTTCCCTCCCGCCTCCTTCTCCCGCATTGTGAAAGACTTCGTTGAGTTTCCTTCCGACAAACACTCGGCAAACATGAAAAAAAATCATTGTTAATTGGCACTCGTTTTTGCCGACTGCCAAGCCCACGGGAAATATTGGAGAAGGATGGAGACACATCTAGTTGAAGATGGAAGCAGGAGGAGCCAAGCGTGAAGCAGCAAGTGGACATAGTACAAAAGCAGCAGGAGCATGGAGACTAAAAATTCAAGTCGCCAAGTGTCGGCCGTCACGGTTCCAGGGAAGGATAGAAGTGGGAGATAACTTGAGCCCAAACTATTTTTAATCCGGGTGAGACAGACTGGGTTAACCGCTCAAGGAATCGAGGAAAAGGCGTCACTAATAGGAAAAAGCCTTATAATAGATCGACAAGCTACCAGTAGCATTCTAAATTTGTACAGGCCACTCATATTAATAGTGGCGCCAAACACGCGCTTAACCAATATAGGACTACCAATCGCGTGCAAACTTTTTTATTGATGTATGATTTTATTATTTCGACTAGTAGTCTACATTGTGAGACCACTGTGCTAATTACACACATGGTGAATGGTTATATTGTTGAAACTAGTGGGCATCATTATTTATTGTCATGTACCTTTTCATATTAATTTTTATTTATTTCTAACTCATTTTCTATTGAAAACTAGTTTAACATCGCTTTATGAAGTGCACATAAATTTAGGGGCATAACAGACATCTCACAACTCATCATATACAATAATCCAAAACATGATAACCTAAAAGAAATCTCTCTTTAGTTTCTCGGAGTTTCCCGGGTGCATACGCTCCTGCTATTTTGTTCAAAATATAAAAAATATGAAAAAGTTTTTAAAAAATCTGAAAAAATTAGGGAACAAACACATACAAGTGCTAAACATGCGTGAATATTTTCGAAAGAAAATGACATTTTAAAATACATTTTTCAAAACCCAGATTTTGTCTTTCTTGCACGGGCCACAAAAAGTGTAATTTCCTTCCGAAATTATTCACGCATGTTAAACACTTGTATATGTTTGTGCCATATTTTTTTCAGATTTGTTTGGAGGTGTTTTCATATTTGTTAAATTTTGCACAAATTAACAGGAGCATATGCACCCGGGTGCCAAAGTGAATTTCTTAGTTAAATATAAGCCTCCTAACTTCTCCACAACTTTCTCTCCTCTCCTGCCACTACGTACTCCTTATACTACACTAAGCCTCCCAAAGGTGAGAACGTATCCAGTGAAACAAACCAATCTATGCACCAGCTACACCCATGGACTGTGGGTCTTTGGATGGAAAATGTGCGTACCGGATCTAACAACAAGGTAGACTGCTGGTACAGTTTACAAAGTGAACCTTTCCTGTGATGTAAAAAATGCACCAACATTCCTTTCTAGCTAGTCCCATCGTCTATCCCTTTTCCCCTTCGAGCTCTGGCCGACGACGCAGCTGCATGCGTGGCGTCGCGGGCGGAACGCCGGCTCTTTTCCATCTCGATGGCGAGGCTATCTGGACGGCGCGACCGCCTCGATCGCCGCGTTCTCGTGCCCCACGCAGCCATGCTGCTGTTCTCCGAAATCTTGTAAGATCCGCATCCATTTGGTGGGAAATCTAGTACTCCCTCCGATCCATATTAGTGGGCACAAATCTATACCCACTAATATGGATCGGAGGGAGTAAGAGCATATTTTTGGCAGAACAATGAGGCTGGGTAGACCCAGCAGATGATACGCCACGATATTTACCGTTTCTGTGTTGATTGGTAATTATGATGGAAAATGTTAACATCTTTATATCCTTTGACCATGAATATGTTAGGATTGTGTATTTTTTTTTTGTGTTTCACCACACCGTAACAAAGTGGTCATAACATCAGCTTTTGGATACTCCATATAATGTGTATGATCTTAATAATTCAATACTGGGAACTTCTCCTCTGACGATAAAGAGATACAGCCTGACCCCACTAGTGCGTGGAGGCATCAAATATAGGCTGCGGAGACAAGGCATGATATAACTCACGGGATACTGAAATACAGGTAGGATAAAATGCACCGTACCATTAAACGAACACAACAAGACATCGGTACCAAGTGTTGCTTCACATGATACCGAATCATCTCGTTTCTGGTATTGGTAAGTATTGTGAGGCAATATTAAGTGTACATGGGAATTGATAGGTTGAACTGAGCGTCAATCGAATAACAATGAAATTTATTATGGACCTCCAGTGCTTCGCTGTTGATTATTGATCAGAAATAGTTTTGAGTCATGTCCACTTGTTATTAAACATGTAGGGTCACACACTTAAATCATATAAAGTCTTTTGTGTCCATTGCATAGATGCTTTGGAATAATAAAGCGTCACCAAAAAGGTTCCGACGTGATCGAAATTATTTGCTTGATAGAATCAGAGAAGATGATAAGGAATGGCTGCTTCATTTTGACACATTGTTAATTTTTTTCAAGCTCCTAGTTATTACACTGGTTGAAATCTCCTAGCTGCTGCAAGCTTCAGAAATTATAGAAAAAATGGTCGGTGTCTGTAGGAACAGCAGACCAAGCAACAGTCACGGTTACCTGAGCTTGACCAACAATACATTGTTGCTGGCTCATGAGGCAATTTTGGGCCTTGAAATGGACGCGACCTTCTGCAGCGACATCACCAGTTTTTTTGTAGGCTTGTATGACAACGTCCAACCCTCCTCCACGTTCTACACAAAGAACTTGCCTCGACAGAGGTACATACCCACTATCACCTTGCGGCATTTCTCTACCTTTCGACTCAATCAGCACAATCTTCTGGTTGCCACCACTATCAGTGGTTCTCCTTAGTACTGGGGTGCAAGAAACCTGGCCGCCATATGTGAAATTCATCGGACATAATTTTTTCTTCTTGTTGACCATCTGGACACCCACGATAGTGGCCTGGACTGCCGGTTGAACTGTCTGCAAGCACACCTCTAGCGTACAGAAGATGTTGTCGAAGCACAGGGTTGTACTGCTGCTTCCTCCACCAGCATAAGCACGCGCACGAGTGATCAACTGTTTGTCTTGAGAGCCTGCTGGACGATTCACTCTCAGATAGATCTCAAAGTAGACCTTGTCCTCCGACAGGATCGCACGGAACGGACCAGTCAAGCGCAGAAAAGGATCCTGCAAGCAATCGCCGTTAACTTGCAGTCAATAATCAAAATCTAAAAGAGAAAATCGATCTTCTTCTGCGAGACAAGATAGTACGTACATCCTGCGTCAGTACTTGTGCCTCAGAATCGGCGCGAGAGTAGAGAATGTTTCGCCTGGAATCCAAGGCGTCTCGGACGGCGACCATGCCGTACACAGACAACGGGAACTCAAAACCTCCAACATTGTCATCTCTGAGATCGAGTTTCATGGAATTGATCTGCAAGGTTTCCGCGCCGATGTACGGAACCCTTTCGGGTGTGTAGTGTGTATAGTGCATTGAGCTCACCACGGCTGTATGCACCCAAGCAAGAAAATTAACACGCAGAGCAGCAGCAGCAGCAAGTTTCAAGGAAATATAAATAAAACCACAAAGTACGTACTTTTGTGTTGGAAGTGATGGCAGTCGACTTTGCAACACCTATTTTCCCAGCTTATACGGTACCTCCGGTAAGCCTCCATCTCCTCTTCAGCCGTCTCCTCGGCCAATGCTGATTTGGCTCTGTCGACATGATCATCTTGGATGGTCAACGAATTGCGATCTGCTGCAGGTTCGGTCGTCGCAGATTCTTCTGCCTTGGCCATCGTCTTTTGTACCTCCTTTAACATCGCCCTCCGCCCTTTTTCCTCGGCTTCATCCTGTATGAAAGAATCGCCAAAACGATCCAATTTGAAGTGCTGCAAGATCTCCTCATCATCAGTAGTACACTTGGGACCGATCAACTCTTGGTCCATGGCCGCCACAGGTTGTGTCACCTTTGAATCCACCCCTACCAAACGTGTAGGTTCGCCGCCGCTCTGTTTTTTTTTCTTGTGGGGAAGGAAGCAAAACTAAGTCGATTATTAGCCCCCCTCAATCCCCTCTGGGCATTATATATAGCCCCAGGCAAGCGGACTCAGATGCCTACTCCAACTTGGACTCTGCTCGAACACGGACTCTAGACTCCACTCCAACTTGTTGGTATTATCTGAAGACACGAGGTGGTGCTTTGGCAAGGAGGGTTTTGAGTGAACATAAACGCGTTTTGGACGCTGCTTCCGTCCTCTCTGCCTCCTCGCGTTGACAACCTCATCTCCGTGCTCTACTTCACGGTCCTCTTCTCTCTGGCGTCCAAGATACCACCAGAGCCCTATACATGGTCTCAGGACGACGGTAGCGATCCCCAAGGCAGGATGTCCCTTGCGGTGGCGCTAGGCATCACCCAGGGCGGCACGCTGCTGCGCGTGACGACGTTGGTGGTTCTCCTGGCGACAGCGCTCCCTGGCTGGCTTGCTGGGCCAGCGCCGTCCGGCAAGACCTTGGCGCTGATCCGATGCCCTGGGTGGCTGGGCCCTCTCGCTGCAGCCGTCTGGTTTCGTCGCTTTTGCAAAGAAAACAGGAGCGCCTGCAGCCGCGCGCCCACCATCCAAGTGTGGTCGTACCGCGCACGCACAACCTGTGGCGACCTCGTGCGTGGTATCGTGTAGAACTCCTCGTCCAGCTCCTCCCTGTCCAGGAAAAAATGACCGTTGCTAGCAGGCGCTCCCGCCGTCCCGCGCCGCCCGCTCTCCGGCGTCGGCACCCAGGCCGCGGTCTCCCTGCCTGCCTCGGCCTCCGTCCCAGCTTCCCCACGGCTTCACTCCTGCGTTCCTGGGTGCGGCCCCCTGCTCCGTTGCCCAGCGCTCACGCGTCGCGCTCGGCCAAGCGCCGCCGCCGCCGGCGCGCGGCTCGGCCCAGGTTCTCCCTCCCGTCTCCCTCCGCCCCAACCAGTTACCACCTCCACCAGCCACCTTGCCCCAAGGTTTCAAGCCCGCGTTCTTCGGATTCGGCTGCCCTGCAGCGCCTGTCAGATCTGGGCTGGCAGCCACTCCGTCGCCCCGCGCCGGCCGGTCGGCGCACCGCCCCAGTTTCAACACCAAATCGTCCATGTTCGTAGGAACAATGGACCAAGCAACAGTCACGGTGACCTGAGCTCGCCCAACAATATATACATTGCTGCTGGCTCATGTGGCAATTTTGGGCCATGAAATGGACGCGACCTTCTGCACGGACAGCACCAGATTTTTTGTAGGCTTGTATGACAACGTCCAACCCTCCCCTTGGCTCAACAGAAACAACTTGCCTCCACAGACGTAAACACCCATTATCACCTTGCGATATTCCTACATCTTTCGACTCGACCAGCACAATCTTCCGGTTGGATGATGAGACTACACTACCAGCAGCTGTCGTCCTTGGCAGTGGGGTGCAAGCAACCAGGCCACCATTTAAAAAATTTAAAGGCCATAAATCTTCCTTCATGACAATTTGGACCATTTCCGGTGTGCAGTGTGTAAACTGCAAGTGGATTTCGCCTATGCGCTCTGGCGCGCGTGTGCTATCTCCCCCGTCCTTTTCCTTGTATATTCGAGCCCATGCATGTTGACCACAGACACCACCTCTGCAATTTCTGCATGCTGTCAGGTATCGCAATTATTTTCGAGCTGTATATTGGGAGATGCTGTATGAGCTCAACGTGCTGCCGATGACTCCTCTGTCCTTTCCAGCACGTGGAATCTAGCGGAGAGGCTTTTTAAGCGTTAAACTTTGGAGAGCATCTTTAACGTGGAATCCCTCAGAGCATGTTTAAACACCAACACAAATTAGTCTCTAATTTATATAAGAGAAAATTCCTTATATGACACTCTCTTAAAATTTAGTTCCTTATTTGATACGGTGAAAATTTTCTTCCTTATATGACCCCTCCCCAAAATTTCTTTCCCTTTATGACACTCTAGTGCATTTTGTTCAGCAAAGAGTTATGAAAAGACCTTGTTACCCCTAGTGCATAATGCGATCAAAATTATGTACGGGAAAATAGCTGCAGTAATATTACATATTTGGCAGGCATAACTAAACATCGGGTTATTAAAAAATGGTTATGAAATCAATTGTTTTTTGAGAGAATTATTTGGGACATCTATATGAGATGAACTGCTATGAAGATTGCTTTCTCAATGCAAACAACATGGCATCTGGCCGAAAATAAATGTTTGTAGACTAAAGGTCATCATCGATTGGTTCTTCTGCCTTGCCGGGTACAAGTACGTACGTACAATACCCTGTAAAGTACTCCTACCACCGTGAAGGCACGACAAGGCCTAGCTTTGGCAATCGACTCACGATTCTGCGAGCGTACATGTGTCGTGTTTGCTACTAGCAAACGATCAGCTGCTTGCTAACCTAGCTTGTTTGTGCGTACACACGCGTCGGAAGGATTGGAGAGAATCGTACGCCGGAGGGATCTGCTAATTTGATCCACCATACTCATAAGCTAAGCAGGTTTATCATGTTTGGCTATACCTATCAAATATATAACATTCAGTTATTGCCATGTATAGAATTTTGAACACTTTATGCACTAGGGGTAAAAATGGTATTTTCATTCCTTTTTTTGTTGAAAAATGCACTAGAGTGTCATATAGGGAAAGAAATTTTGAGGAGAGGCCATATAAGGAAGAAAATTTTAACCGGTGTCAAATAAGGAACAAAATTTTAAAAGAGTATAAGGAATTCTCTCTAACCATACTTACATTCAAAATAAAATGTACACAAAAAATATGCGCGTCGACAAATAGGTTCCATTCCCGTACTCGGTGTCGAGTTTCGTCGAGTGAAAATTCTCAATTTTGAACCGATGTTCACAACTTTGTTAGACAAATTGTGTCAAATTCGTCACACTCGATTGACCGTTTGATATATATTTTGACGAAGGGGTTCATCTTAATGTTTTGCACAACTTTCATGTTGTAATTTTTTTTGTTGCAGAGACATCCTTGGTTTGCCATGAAGATATCAACAAGTAACTATGAAAGCATCCCCCACCGGGATCACGGAGATCCCGGTGAAATTGCAATAGTCTTCAATCGGGGGTGAAGATATCCCCAAATGGGAACATTGAGATCGGGTGATATCGCGATAGAGTATCAATTTAGGGGTGAAGGTCTCCACATGTGTAGTTTTCTTGCAATAGAGGTTCTTTCATATGTGAAGATATCCCCAAGTGGGAACACGGGGATCGTGATAATTTCGGGCGGCATTATCACATAACATGTGAAGGTATCCTAGCAAAACGGAGGTTATTTAATGTAATGAAGGTAACCATAAGTGAGACCATGGATAACCACCGGAGAGATCCACTAGCATAGTCCTTGCAACAGGGGGCCGGGTCTCCAAAAAAGCGATGAAGACATCCGATAGTGGGACTATGGATAACCGGTGATAGTAAAATGTTCCTTGATAAGTGATGAAGATATCCATAAGAGGGGACATAGAGATCACGGTGATATCGTGAGGCCTTTCCAACAAAAGGGTGAAGATATCCACACGTGTAATTTCATAGCAAACAAAGGATCTTCATAAATAATTGAGGTATCCACACATGGGACCATAACGAACCAGTGATTGGTAACACCGAAATGCGCTAGAAGTACTTTGGTATGTGATGAAGATATCCCCGTGAAGGGGCTGACGATACCTGTTAAAATATAAATCATAGCCTTTCCCATCAGTTCGGACTTTTGGGATAATTGGCTAGTGCATCAATTCAATATGGTATCAGAGCCAGGTGGTCTCAAGTTCAAGCCCCGGCTAACGCACTATTTAATTTAAAAATAGTTGTGGCCTCCCATCTACCCCACGTCTAAGGTCTTACCGATTGTCCAGCCTAGACGTGAGGGGGAGTGTTAAAATATAAATCATAGCCTTTCCCATCAGTTCGGACTTTTGGGATAATTGGCTAGTGCATCAATTCAATAATACCCACAGGTACGTATGAAGGTATCCCCCACTAGGATCATGGAGATCAAAGTGATATTGCGGTAGAGTGATTTTTGTTGAAATTTTTGCAAATCAATCTGAATTTTGTTTGTTGTTTTAACAATTGTCTACTATTTTTTTTGAAAATTTTGCAACAATGTTTTGCAATAGAATATTTTTTGTATGTTGGGTGACATTTTGTATGCATTACAATTTTCGAAATGTCGTGAATATTTTTTGTTCGCGTAACAATAACCCCATTTTTTTGTTGCATTACAATAATCCATTTTTGTCCGCATGAGGGATTGGAATTTATTTTTAAAAAATAATTTCATAAAATATTGTACTAAAAACAATTACAAACAGTTATATTTAAACGTTTACATTCAGAAGTGAAGCTAGTCAGTGGCGGAGCCAGGAAATAAACATAAGGGGGGCCGAGCATTGGACACAACTCTAAATTGCAAAAAAATGAGTGGAATATATAGATTTTTTAGACAAAAAATGTAACATTATACCCTATAAATATGTTAATAAATATATGATTAGCTTTTTTTTGCCGGCAAAATATATGATTAGATTTTTTTGCCAGTAAAATTGAGTGGAATTCATAAATAATTTAGAGAATCACCTCTTGGTCCATTGGCGATCACCTCATACCGGCCGCCTCTGCGCTTGCGACATGAGCCAGTCGCTGCCGGCCTTCGGCTACGCAAGGGGCGACACCGCGCCATGCTGGCCGGAGGGCCGCTTCGTCAGGTAGAGGGACGGCATCCTCGCCTACCTCGGCGACGGCAAGTTCTACATCGTCTGAACCATCGGGATCATCGGCCACCATTCCACCATACGGCGGCGAGCCCCGTGTACATGATGGGCATGAAGATGCCAACAAACGCTCGGATGGCCTACGCTCTCCAGGCTCATTCCAGTTAAGAAGATGCAGCCTGACGTGTAAACATTATGCTTTGGGATGGAATGGAATTCGGAAGATTATTTTCCGCTGATTGAACAATTTGAATAATTTGTCATTTTGGTGTAGCTCAAAATAAAAATTATTTGGAGTTAAAATTTTACACGCTCGTGCAATATACTAGTGGCTACACCCGGTGATTTTTTCAGAATTTTTTGAGTCTCTTAAATATGATTTTTTGAATTTTTTAAATTGGAGGGATCATTGGTACCCGGGAGCAAAAAGTCTGTAGTATGAAACTACCTCTAACATAGTTTAAATTCTAATATCAATTACCTTTACATGAAATGCATATTGCTCTGGCAAAAACAACATGATTTCTCGACTAAGGACCCATAGGAAAATTATAAAGCCCCGCCTAAATAATCTTGATCTCGATCACTCTGTTCTACCTTCCACACAATTTCAGAAGTTTTTGGCGTAATTTCCTCTAGGTTCCTCTCCAGGATCCGGATGACATTGGATACATGATAAGGGGATGGTGGGATATAATGTAGTAGTCGCCTTGTGCTCCAACGCATTTTTGCATGACATGCCCCCCTGTTCCCGTGCCTCACTAACAAACAAGAATCTCCTCGTAGCTGGCCGACTGCCCTATTCCAGGGCTGCACATGCCGCCACCTTGCAACAATTCAAGGAAAACTCCTCTCGCATACACCTTATACACTCAAGAATATTCTGTTTGCATAAGTTTCATGTATACTGTTTTGCACACGTAAATTTGTATGAAAAAATACTATCAAGATATTGTCAAATTCTAGAGCTCTTAACCAAGATATTTAACGATACAAAATTTAGTGATAACTCGTATATATGCGTACAGTTTATCTATGTCGCACAAATAAATCCATTAATTCGTTTGCTTTCATGTTCCATTTTTGGTGGATCAAAGGAAAACTATGTTTCTTCCAAAGTTTCCCATGGACATCACAAAAAAAACTAACATCAAAATTGAAGTGTATTTACAAAGTTAGAAGCTAAAACTTTGTTTATCTATAGTTCATCATATTTTGTGTGTATTGTCAGTAATGTCTAATTGAAACAAACTTTGTTCAAGATCATATGTTGATAATTTAGAAAAATAAAAATGTTCAGTATAAACTGATGAGTGACAAGCATGCACGATAACGATCCGGTGCGTGTCTTCAGGAACTAGGGTCATGTTTAATAATGAAAAGAATTGTATTTGCGGCAGGGTCATTCCTGAGAAACCAAATACATCAACATCATATAGTCATCGAGCGGACCTCCGCACTGGATTGCAACATGTGGCATAAATTAGGGTCATGCCGTAAAAGTAGGGTCAAGCTTGACATCTGCCATCTCGAGCCCATTTTCAAGGGTCACATTTTTGCAAGGTTTCCGCGATGTTGAATGGGACCATTCCGGGAGTGTACGTAATGTGTAAACTGCGTTGAACTCAGCACAGCTGCACACACGAAAGCAAGAAAATTATTAACATGCAATAGATCGTAGGTATGTAAGCACTAGCAAGTTTTAAGAAAATACAGATAAAACGACCAAGTAAGAGGAGGGCTCATGTACTTATGTGTTCGAAGTGATCACAATCTTGGCAGCAATCACATTCCCCTCTAGAACGCTACTCTGCGAAAACCTCAGCCTCCTTCTCTGTTGTCTTCGTGGCCAATGTTGACTTGCCTCTGTCTTTTTTTTTAGATTAAATGGCTGCTACTTTATTACCACACCAAATACGAAGTCTAACAAGTTCACAACATACATGGTGGTACATTCACCCACACCTTACACAATTTATTCTCGCAGCCGTCCTTCGCTAGGCGATGAGCAACTTCATTAGCCCTACGCCGCACATGTCGAACATCATAGTCTTCAAATCCTGTCAAGAGCACCTTGACATTTTCAACCAGAGGACCATGTATCGATCTATCCAGCTCCCTGTTTTTCAGTTTGCATGGCCACTGCACTGCGACAATCTGTCTCTAGAATCAGCTTAGAGGCTCCCATCTCCTTGGCAAGTAGTACGGCTTGTTGACAAGCCAATAGTTCGGCTCGCTCCGGGTCGGGTAATGCATGGAAAAAACGGCATGATCCTGATAGGAATCCGCCGTGGTGGTCGCGCACCAAAGCACCACCGCACCACAGTACTCATCTTGACGAAGGCTTGTGATTCCATACACACCCAACCTCACAATCGCATAAACGTACCCGTTCAGCTCGAGCCGAGCTGACCTGGTGAGTCGCGTATCCGTTCAGCTCGAGCCAAGCCAGCTTAAGTTGGAGTCCGGGCCAGCCCAGCTAGTGAAAAAAGACTGAGGAAATATGCGGCCGCGGGGACTTGAACCTGCGTCTACCGGGTAGAGCGCAGCAAGATCAGCCGATGGGCTAACATTGTTTCGCTGATGAATTACATCATAGTTTCAATAATATTTCAAATAGCTACGTGTTGGCTGAAAAAAGTTCAGGTTGTTGTTTCCATTTTTCACTCTCAGCTTGCATTCACGTGATGATTTCATGGATGAAGTCAACATTTGCTTTTTAATTCAAACCGTACTGTGTTGGTGGGGAGACCACGTTTGAGAGTTGAGCTGATGGAATATACATGCTAAATATGGCCGATATTCCATGCTAAATATGGCCGTACGGAAAACTACTCCTAAACCGATGGATAAATATTTTTGTTAGTTAAAAATCTAAGGAAAAAATATCCGTGTTTACTTTGGGCATCGACCAACGAAGAATGTCATATTTTGGCTGGCATGTCATGTAGACTAAGATATCTCTACAGTAGTAGTAAGATGGATTTTAAAACATTTTGAAATATCAAAAAAAATATCGTGTAAATCTCGACATTCTATGTGCTCACAAAGTTGTTATAGAAAATAATGAAATTTTGTGTGTTGTGTTTAAAAAGATAAAATTGATGCTAAACCAGGCTTTTCACATGACATCTTTTTGTCTTTTCTACGGAGACCACAAAAATTGCCGGATCTCCGCGAAACTTGGCGTGTGCATAGAGAATGTCGATGTACACTCTGTATGTTTGTTCGTGGATATTTTGAAATGTTTTTTCCTGTATTGCGTTTTTATTTTTGTGTTGAACCGATCAACACTCCTTTTCTGATCGTGTGTGTAACACTACAATAATTGGGTGTAATTTGTTTTGTGTTTTGACTTACAAGCACCAACCCTCACCACACGTCGTATTATAGAGCAGAGATATTTAAATTAGCTACCTTACTAGGGAAAAGAAGGTACGACACTAGCTATAGGAACAAGATTTTGTCGTTCTTCAGGCACCAGGCACGGAGCGAAACTACCCTACTATCCACAGGCCTCAGGCACGGATCCGGGGTCTCCCCACTCTCCCACCGCCGCAGCGGTGGCCGGAGAGGGAGAAGACCCACGGATCGGCCGTCGGCGGAGCTGGGACGCGAGGGGAACTCCCTTTTCGCCTCTTTTTCGCCTCTGCCGAACAGAACCACGGGGAGGGGAAAGAGGAGTGTTCTTGGCCAACGCTACTTTGGCTCTGTCAACAACATGATACCGCACCATCCTGCATGATACGGCGTCCGGCGTGTCCTCGGCAGGTCCGGAGCTGCAGCACGACAAGCCAGGCGGCACCTTCGTTCGACGGCCGTGGCGGCCTCATGGCGACCAGGCCTGCTTCTACGAGATTCCAAGTTGCCAACACACACTCAGAGGGCCACATGAACCCGATGCTCCAGTTCGGCCGCCTGATACGTCCTTCTGCACGTGATGGCAGCGCGACCGGCACGTACGTAAGGCTGTAGCACACAGACGTGATGGCAGCGCGACGGGCACGTACGTTCAAACGTTGTTGATCAACGGCAGCCCCTCCTTTTCTGTCTCGTTCAAGCCAAAACGCACACGCACTGGTTCCGTTTGGTCGGGAACCAACCCAAAAAGCAAAATAAACGGATCTCGTATGCTGGCATCCAATCCGTGCTATACTAGTCCCTAGCTACAAAATCTAGTCACCAGAGGAGGATGGGGAAAACACCAAGACAAATTCATCCAACTCGTCTCATCTCTCACCTCATCGCATCTCACGGGTAAATACACCTAGCACGGATCGGTCAACTCACTCATGGAAACCAACAAAAAACAGAAAGGAACGGATGATCAAAATGATGTGCACGCATGGTTACCTGATTGTTCATCGTTGTTCGTTCGGAAGAAGACCTCGGCGGCCGGACGCAGATGATCTTGTCGACGATCGACGACGACGGATTCAGAGCTCGTAAACCACGCCCAAGATCCGCCCCGAGGAGAAGATGAGCTGGCGGCCCGAGATCCACCGCCCTGTTCTGCTCTGCTCGCTCTACGCCTACCGCCAAGCTCGCCCAAGTCGCCAAGTCACACGCGCAACTGCACGCGGCTCTCCTCACGGTGGCCTTGTATTTATAGAGCAAGGATTGAGCGCGAGGTGAAAACTGTTTGAATTTTGAGAGAGATCGGGGCGGGAGAATCTGGTGAAATGCGGGCTAGGCTAGTTAGCTGGATCGAAATTTTCGAGACGGACGGCTCAGATGGTTAGTGCCACGGATTGGCCTATCTATTCAATCCAATCTGGTGATTGCCTGCCATCCGCGCGCTTAATTGTAGTCAATTATGTTAATTCCTGGGCGACGCTTAATTAAGGAGAGACTTTCCTTCAAAAAAGGATTCCACCGCCCCTAATAAAGTTACCGAAACTCCGGGATTTGTTACAGGTGCAAATCGGTACTCCTCCTATCCACGCATGGTTTGTTGTCATTGATTGGTGATTTGCGGTTATTCTCCTAAAAATAAAGCAAAAATAAAGAGGGCTTAAACCACCAGTTGACTATGTAGTACTACAAATCAGTATTGGCGCATCTGCAGGAGTAATCGTCTTCAGCATAGTGCAGGCTGCATGTAACAATAGGATCGAACATGTTCACCAAATCATGGCCTGGAACTATCATCGAGCCGGATTGTTTAGAGGTGGTGGGTACCATGAAGAATGGTTCGGTTATTCCTGGGATCGCAGCAGCTGATATTTGCTCCATGTTTAGTCATGTATATAGATAATCAGATGTTGTAGCTCATGAACTCGCTAACACCTCAAAGCACTTGGATTCGGGATCCAACTGTCATCATTATTCCTCTACTTTCGATGATCAGTTGGGATGATCAGTACTATACACAGGGAATGCTTTGATATATATATATATATATATAATGACGGGAATAATTTGCATTTGCTATTGCCTGCCGAAATGAAACTTGATCGAGGCAAATATCCGAAACAAATACTGGCAACAAATACCCGAAAACTACAGATAGATAAAGGCTTGAGCGTGAGGTTGAAAACTGTTTGAATTTTTGAGGCAGCTCGGGGCGGGAACTTGAAGTATGCGGAAACGATGCCTGCGATCGAAACTCTGGTGAAACGCGGGCCACGGATTGGTCTATTCAATCTGGTGATTCCATGCCATCCGCGCGCTGTAGGTAATTCAATTAATTGCGGGGCGGATATCTTTCAAGGAGAGACTTTCCTTTAAAAAATCGTTCCACCATCCGTAAAAAATTCCATTTAGTTACCGAAACTCCGGGATTTGTTACAGGTGCAAATCGGTGCTCCTCCGATCCTATCCACGCATGGTGGTTTATTGGCGTTGATTGCTGACTTGCGGTTATTCTCCTAAATAAAGCAAAAACGAAGAGGGGGTGGGCTTAAACCACCAATTGACTATGTACAAATCAGTATTGGCGAATAATCGTCTTCAGGACAGTTCAGGCTGCATGTAACAATAGGATCGAACATGTTCACCAAATCATGGCCTGGAACTAGCTCAATCTGTGGATGCAACAAAACTATCATCGGGTCGGATTGTTTAGAGGTGGCGGGTACCATGAAGACTGGTGTTCTTATTCATTGGATCCCAGCAGCTGTTTTTTTTACTCCATGTTTAGTCATGTTACTCATATATATAGAGAATCAAATGTTGTAGCTCATGAACTCGCTAAAATAGCTACAGGATCACCTCACAGCACATGGATTTAGGATCCAACAATCTTTATTATTCCTCCAACTACCATGATCAATACTATACACACGGAAGGCTTCGATATATATATAGAGGTGGGATGCAACAAAACTATCTGAGTCAGATTGTTTAGATGTGGTGGTTACCATGAAGACTAATGTTGTAGCTCGTGAACTCCGAAATCGCTAAAATAGCTAGAAGGTCACCTCAAATGCACATGGATTCTGGATCCAACTGTCTTCATTATTCATCTAATTTCGATGATCAGATTGGATGATCAATACACAGGGAAGGCTTCGATATATATAATGACTGCATAATTTGCATGTGCGCCTGCCGAAATTAACTTGATCGAAGCAAATATCCGATAGAAATACTAGCAATAAATTCCCAAAAGCTGTTCGTATAATAACAAGTAACTATTAAGACAAAATAACCCAGAATAATTACACCATGGCCACAAGTAAACTTGATAATTCACCCGATCCAAATTTTCAGCACAAATCAGTTGTAAGGCATGCACAAAAAAAGAACTAGCTAGCTAGTCAAAGTACACATGTAGTATGTACAGCTAGCAGGATTGTCATGATGAAATAAAAGGGACCCAAGCTTGCCAAATGCTCAATCTATGTCTGCTCAGTACATGCAAAACAACGGTGATCCAGCATTTGACGTTCAGCTCATGAGAAAAATACTCGATTTCAACAAACAATGATAGACTCGATTTGTGCTCAAGCATTTGACCTTCAGCACCATGACATTCCTGCCACCTTCCTTCCTCTCACAACAGTCAGCTCGTGCTCCTCTCACATCTCTCTAAACAAACAAGACCCACCCGCCCTTAATCCCCGGCCAACATGGTCGACCGCCCACCTCCTTCCAACCCATGAACACCATATATCAGCCTGCCGAGAATAGCACATGATCAGTACAAGCAAAAACTAGTCATCATCCAACTTGTTTCAGAATAACAGCTTTGGGCCGGCCTCACATGATCTATACCCACATGTAAAAACAAATAAATGAAAGGATTCTACGGATTCCAGATTTATCAACAGAAATAATACCAATTGACCAATTTCATTAATGAGCATTGCATGGCTACAGTAAAAGTATAAACAAGTAGGTACATGCGGCAGCCGGTAGCTACTTCAATCTGTCTTGTATAATATATATATAGCTAGCTAGAGATGAAGCGAAAATTGATACACACCAAATAAATGTACGGCACATGAAATTTTACTCCAGACACACAAACAGGATATACTATGCTAGTCCAACAAGTACTTGCAATGTTCATCTCAGATTTGTAAGAAAAGAGTATTAGTTTGGTTTCCTTACCGTAGAAATAATTCAAGCAACATATCGAGTAAATAAATTATGTTCTTTTCAATCAATCTTCACAATTACTAGACATGAGAAAAGAAACTCAATCAATATACGCGTGTCCTGGGCTGGATCTTAGAAACAAAACACACAAACATCCTCCCAGCAAGATTAAATGCATGCGAGATTTCGAAATTGATGTTCAGGCTCATTTTTGGCACCGCAATTTTGCAGGCTAAAATGCACAAAGTGGTCCTACAACTTTCAGAACGGATCAAGAAAGTTTTGAGGTAGTTTTTGCTCCTCCTTTGTAACAAAATAGCAAGAATATATGCTTGTGAATTAATTTCCGTCTATACGAGGACAAATACTCAGATAACACGTCAAACCAGAATCAAATAATAGCACCAGTGTGTGTGTTTTTGTTTCATGCAAAAAAATGGATAAAAACATGTTACGCGGAAAACCATGGTCAGCATGAAAATTGCATAGATAATTGAGTACTGATCATTTGTCGCAAGTACCTTGTCAAACCCAGACTGCTCCAAGATGCTTCAACTATGGTGTTATCAATGCGAGATGAGGCGTAGCTTCCTAATGAATCTGCAAGAAAGAGATGAACCTACTAAGCTTAATTGCAAGCCGGAATTTTCTGTTTGAAAACAATATTTTACGTTGCAAAGGGTATAGAACCAGGAGACTTGTCAGGGCAGAGCAACCTCACCTCCTCAAGACAGTTCACGCTGAATCCTGGCGACCCCATCTTAGAGACAGCAGAGAGGAACTTATTCACATTTGATCAATGGTCTGATGCATTACAATCACACACCCCCTACAAACGCGGACACATCAGCACAACAAGAGCATGAACCCAAGTTTTTTTTATAATGCATTGAACCCAAGTTCCCCAACATGAACCCAAAATCAATATGTAACAGATGACTAACGTGATACAACAAAGGACACTTACTAACCAGAAGCAGAGTCGAACTTAATGCCTCCACACGGATGGCATCCCCAAGTTTCATTATTCTTTGTCAAGGTAGCACTACCATCTTGTATTGACTTAATTCTATCAGGTAAGACGTCAACCAGATCACAATAGGTCGTAGTTCGTTCTTTGTGAGCGCTCTAACCTATCACAAGTGAAGAAAATGTTAGAGTTCTCAGGAGAGCACATGAACTTGGCGAGTCAATGCAGAACATCTTAGGAACTAATGCTGCGAGAATTCTATAGGGCTTGTTTACCGAGCAAAAAATAAAAACAAGCAAACTACTACATTATCCAAATAATGCACAACATAAAACTAAACCACATGGACGCATGTGCTAAAAAAACTGAAAATAGAACAGCACATAAGTATACAAGTCAAGCCGACCAAATAGTTCCTTGCTCAGTAATCATAATACAATACCTACTTTATCTAATTCAAAAAAATAGCTATGGATTTGGAAAATGGCAAGCATCGGATGATGGTTACACTGAATATGGTTTGTACTGGCGATTCTTCTTACCATGGGAGACGACCTCTGCTTGCCCCGGATGGCGGCGTAGACTCGGAAACCGAGCTTGATGAGCTCCCTACACATTGCATTCGTGTCAATGCAGCAATAGATGGAATGGCTAACTGTCAGTCGCGAGCAAGATACCTTGCAGGGAGCCGACATTCCCGGTGACGCCGATGACAGAAACGAGGTCTTGCTCCTTCACCGGGGCCTCCAGCGTCGTCACGGCAACTGGCACGAAGATACGAACGGCAGAAAAGGAGTGAGCGACCTGAGAGATAAATTCCTGGTCAGAGGTTCTAAATGGCAACCATCAACCGAGTGCGAGAGAAAATTAACCGACTTAGCATGACATTAAGGATTTATATATCCAATCTATAGGCCATCTTTAAAATTGTACACAACCAGTATGTGGATAGACTAAAAATCAATCTCCCATGTGCCCACACACAAACAGGTTAATTCTGTTTTGGTGTGACAAAAACCAACATGATGATTGTGCATGGAATCAAATCTGCAGCTAGAGATGAACATGAGAATGGATCATAGGTTAAATTAGGTCCACACAAGAGGAATCAGAACAGGAACACAACCTTCATGACGATGACAGTGATGGAGCAGAAGTTGCTGGACCGGCGGGTGTAGTACTCCGAGACTTGTCCGACCCATCCACTCCTCCAGCTGCTCAAGAAAGAAATGATTTTAAGATTGTGATGTAATGAAGATAAGCTCTACAAAACAATGCTAACACAATAACAGCTTCACACAAACAATGATTGAGGTGCATATGAGATGGGGCTGTGGGGACGAATCCAAACCAGACAATACGGTTTTCACCCATAGCGATACCAGTGATGAAATTGTGACTGAGTTCCAGCAGATAGCATTCACTGTGTGAAGAAAACCTATTTGACATATGAGCTAGATACCAGCACCAAAAATAAAATAAAGCTGACAATTCTAACAGCACAAAAATTGAAATTAACACAGCCATCTGTATTACAGAAAAAGGATAATTGGCACTAGAGTTAAACATTGGATACATACAGACTACTAGAACTGGAAATGCCCTGCATCCATGACCAACAAAATGCTCATGTAGCTACTTTTCTTTTCGAAGCATCTATTTACATGAATCTCAAACTATGTTTAATCACATGAACACCAAAAACCTGATATGAGTTCTTTCTCTCTAAGGGCAGTACACCAGGTCCAAAATTAATCTTTTATTAGTTGTTGTTGTACTAGTATTTAAACATAGTGAATCAATGAAAAAGCATGCAGGTGCGATCAGGACATGATTGATTTTTCAAAACACTGTAAACGCATTCCAGAGTTAAGAATGCAGCTCCACCAAATAAACGTGTTCATGAGATAACATGTAGCAGAGGTTAGAGGCTATCAATCATTTCATAAGCTACACGAAGCTAGCAAATAAAATCAAACTGTCTATAATCATAAACATCATAGAAAAATGTACTAATGAATAACCAAATCCTATAAATTGTGCAACTGAAACCTAAACCGTCACATCATCGGATGGATGGCCGGATCAGAGTTCAGTCTCAGCCTGATGCCCGTGGTACCACAAAGCACAACGGGAGAAAGGAGAAGAAACAGAAATTTACCAAAACCCATGGAGTCGAAGAAGAAGGCCACCCAATACCATCGCACGACGCGATGAACTCGCCGCCATCTCACAGATTGCTTCGCACTCTTGGCTGCGATGGATCAGGTCGGCAAAGGAGGCCAGGCCGCGTGAACCTCCACTACTACACCTGACCGAGTGGGAGAACCTGCACATCACATATAAAAGACCCTATTATTTACATGTTTATTATTACTGATACTATCATTGGTTGCATAGAAACCATCTTGATACATTAGATACAGCAAGTTCGCAAAAAACACAACAGTATACACACACATACATAATCTGCTGCTCAGATACAAGGGAGGACACTTGTGCATGCACCGAGGAGAAATGAGATGGAGACTTGGACAGTCTCTGGACCAATTTTCTTTTCCCAAAGGAAATGGGTGAGGCTTGATCATGTGTGGTGTAAAAGTTAACAGGTAGCCACTAGGTAGATGCAGCAACCACAGGTAGATCCTTCAATTTGTGTAGACTAGAGAGTACGCACAGGTCAAGACAAGATAAAATGGCGACCAAATGCAATAGTTACCTCCCAGGTCGAGAACCTCAAACTGGAGCAAACATTCAGAATTATGCAAAGGAAACGCACTAGCCATATATGACTGACCATTACTACTGCACAAAATGGGACGATGAAACCGTCCAGATTCAGATTCAAGATAATCATGCAAGGTAAAGGCATGTAGCCATCAACTCATACATATACAACACAACCCGAGAGGCACAAGCTAGTATATATCATACCTGAAAATACTTTGAGCATATCAAATTTACACCCTAGCAACTAACCAGTATATATCATACCTGCAAAGACATGGATCGTGCATGATAACTAATTCAATTTTGTGTAGCATCTACGAAATAATAACCATTCAACTCCAGCAAGACAACCACCTACATATCAAAAAATACAGATTCTGAAGCACTGTGTGGCTGATACTACACATTGTAGTCTAGGGCATAGCAGATCAGAACAAAGGAGCGGAAATCAAATGAGGGCATAATAGTGTCGTTGACTAGATATAGATAGGCAGTAACTCAATGCATATAAAAACAATAAATTGCCATATGACCATAATACAAATAGTAAGAGACCAGTGGCAAGCTCCAGGGGCGCACGCGATGCTGGGGAAATACATAAATCTACTCCCAGCAGGATTACATATATGCCAGATTTCGAAATCGAGGTCCAGGATCAGTTTGGCACCATAAAATTTGCAGCCTAAAATGCACAAAGTAGTCCTTGAACTTTCAGAATGGATGAACAATGTTTTGAGCTACGTGCTCCTCCTTTGTTATCAAGATAGCAAGAATATATGCTAGTGAATTCCTTTCCGTTTATACCAGAACAAATACTCGGATAACACGACAAACCAGACTCAAATAGTGTGTGTTTTTGTCATCCAATAACCATATTGAGAAAACCCAATAATAAGACCATGGTCAAATAGGAAATTTGCGTAGGTAATTGAGTACTGATCTTTTGTCGCAAGCACCTGGTTAAACCCAATGTAAAACTGCTCAAAGATGCTTTAATTATGCATTATATATTTGAGGCGAGGCGTAGCTTCCTAATGAATCTGCAAGAAATGAACCTGCTAAGATTAACTACAAGCCGGAAGTTTCTTCAAAACTTTGATTTAAAGTTGCAAAAGGGGTAGAACCAGGATTGCTCCAAAGGCATCAGGTTTGATTATTACAAGCTACATTACATAATAAGCTAATACAAGCACTTAGTTTTGATTAGAAAAGGAGGCACAATGTCATTACCAAAAGTATCAACAGTTACCCCACACAAGAATTTCTGCATAAAGGCAAGAGTAATAAGAAATAGAGCATTTCAATAGATTGATTTCCATCAGAAGAAGAAAGGAAAAAACTTCTACAATTTAGCTAGCAATTACCGTATAAGCTCAAATTATCTACCAGTTCTAATTATCCAACCAAACCAAGCTGGTTAGCAATATGAGAAGGACAAAAAAACAACATATAATTCAAAGGAGAAACGGTGAAAACAAGAAGAGAAGATCCTCAGAAGAACCTGTACTACAAGAAAGGTAAAAAAGAGGATCGTATTATCTCCTGAGCTTTCAATCCCCCCTATAAAATCTTACACCAGCATAAACCAGCTCAAAATTCACGCCCGGTGAAAATCCCCAAACACCAAAAAAAGAGGTGGAAATTCGGACGGAATAGCAGTACCGAAGTCCAAGAAAGCATAAGCTGCTCTGAAATCCTAGAATAGAAACCATGATTCAGCGAACAACATAATTCAGCGAGATCCCATCATCAAAATGAAAATCAGTGGCAATTTTAACATTTTAAGGATGTGACCTTTTCTCTCTACAAGTAAAAAGGAAATGTGATAAACAGATCTTCTTGATATGCATTATTATGAGAAAATTAAAAGGAGACCCTCAAGTTATCCACAAATATAAAAAAGTGGCTTTAAAGTATTAACTTTCCACTATTGGGAGTCACATCGCACAACAACAGATGGCTAAATTCTAGCTACTCTCTAGGGCACCACACATAACCGACATTAGAGCTTCAGTACCATTATACAGAAGTGGTTTAAATGCCACATAAGATTCATAGCGAACAACACAACAAGATCATGACATAACCAAATCGTAGAATCATACAACAACCACTAAAATCTAAACCAGCAAGTCATATGCACGATGGCCGGAGAACAACACGACCATGGTATCACAATGCACTTATAAGAGAAAGGATAGTAACCAGAAATTGACCTAAACCAAAGTGAGGCCCAGAAGAAGGCTACCTCTGCTCCGATTGTGGCACGGTGAACTCGACATCAACGCATGACAGTGAAACCAATGTGAACGAGGAGGTAGTCAAAGCTGATGGACGGCCAGACCTACAATCCACGCATGTGGCGCAGGGCACTGACACTTTGCCTGAGAAAAGACACGAATTAATCTCCAGCAGAAGAACAACACAATGTTGAACAATAAGAACATTAATATCTAGTCCTACATATAATGCGAGTTCAAATAACCATGACTGTAGGAATGAAACAGATATCATGAATAGCAACGTAAATAAGAAAGTATTACTTGTCTAGTAATTATGTAGTGAAAAACAATGGGAACCATCCAAAGAGGTCGATAGATCAACAAATGGACAATCGAACAATGGATGAAGTAAATCAAGCAAAAAATACACAAAAAAAATCAAAACTAAATTTTGATGAATTGGAACTACTCGATGTACAGATGCACTTATGCCCCACAAATCAAGATCACCAAAATTCATGTACTGGTAAAAAGAGGATTGGTGAACAAAAGCTGCTCGAATCAACCTCACTGAAAAAAAAGGTGTGCAAGCTATATAAGTTCAATAGGTTCAGATAGAAGTATCTTGGAAATTTATACCCCAAACAATAGCATGCTCTACTGATTAAACGAGATAATGAAAAGGTGACAGTGCCAAGCAGAAGGCACGCCCATTGACCACCGCCTACCGTCAGTTAAGTTACTAATCACGCTAGCTTCATTCCTAGCTTGTGTAGCAACCATATGAGACCAAACGTTGCAATTTCACTCCCGAGAATAAAAAATCTATGATCTGGGTATATGAACAAATATTACACTGACATGAAGGCAAAGCACTAGATCTAGAAATTGGTCTCACCTGTGCCAGTAGCATCCTGCGGACGGTGGCAACCATCAAAAGGAGGATGAGGCCTCACTGGGCCGCATGAAGGCGCAGGTCGGTCAACCGGGGAGCCGCAACAGCGATGAACAGTGTCATCCTCGCTCCCCTGCACCACACTAATCGGAGCCTGCAGACACATAAAATGCCCTCTATTAGGTTGTCACTCCCTCTCTTTTCTTCCCTCTAGTGGCAACGTAAAAGCACTGTATTCTTGACGAAAAAACAATGAACGCTCAAAGAGCATGTAATGTAACCAGATAGCACCTAAAAGCTTAAAGATTTAGTAGAAGAGGCAAGCGAAAACAAAAATATTGAAGGAACTTAGCTAAGGAAGGGCAGATCATGTTCTTATCAGTTTTAACATAATAAAAGAGAATAGATCCAGAGAAAACGGTACCACAAAACAAAATAGCAGGCAGTAACCAGATTTAGTACCAGGTCAATTATCATTAAAGCTCTTTTATTGCTTGCAAAGGTAGATACTTCAATTTGTGTAGATAGCTGGAGAGTATGACCAGGTAGACAAGATAAAATTGAGACAAAATGCTATAGCTACCTCCCAGGTCCAGGACATCAAAGTGGAGCAAACATTCAGAATTATGCAAAGCAATCGCACCAACCATACATGACTGACCGGAACTACTGCACAAAATGCAATGATGAAACCGTCCACATTTCAAGGCAATCATGTAAGATAAACGCATGTAGCCATCGAATCATATATATACAGCACATACAGAGACGCACAAACTTGTACTCCCTCCGTTCGGAAAAGGATGTCACAAAAATGGTCTACCTATAGTTCATTTTTGTGACATCCTTTTCCAAACGGAGGGAGTATATGTAAGACCTGAAACTGGAACTCATCTACTGCTATAAGCATGTTTTGGACGACACAAGCTACTGCTATTACCAGTAGGCACTAATTAACCAACACCCCTGTCCTCTGCTTCGCCTGAAACAGGATCTTGTAAATACGCGATTTGTTTGATTTGGAAAAAATCACAAGCAACGTTTTGTATACTGCCTAAAACCTGCAACATTTCATTTATTTCCTGAGAACTGATCCGCATCGAACTCTTGAAGACTAGCGAGTAGCAGATGCAAACCGATGAAGAAGAAGCGAATGCACCACGAAAGCTGAAGATCGAGACTGCATATGGACCCAAAAAGAGATTAAGTTCATCGGACCTTGTACAGAAGGTCGGGGAAGTCGCCGGCGCGAGCAGCTCGGGGAGGTGGTCACCGGCAGCAGGAGCTCCTTCTCCTTATCTGCAGCGGAGGAGGTGACTGCTCCATCTCCGGCGCGTGCCGCTGCTGCAGCGCGCGTGGGCCGTCGCCATGGCCTCACACGGCTGGTGCATCGAACGAGAGAGGGAGGCGGAGGAGGGGCACAGGGAGCCCAGGACGAAGGCGCTGGCATGGGATCCGCCGGGATGGAGCGCCGGACGGCGGCGGCGAGAGCGAGCACCTAGGGTTTGAGGAGTAGCGGCGGCAGAATGGGATCAATCGAGGAGGAGTGGAAATGGGATCTGATCTACATCTACTCACTATATATATATAGGAGGAGGAGAGAATTTCGGTGCGTGCGTTTCGGTGTTTTCCGGTTGGATCGATGGATGGGGTGTGCACGTACGGTTCAGATCGTGATCTGCTGCCCGATCCGTGGGAGGTGGGTTCTTACCATCTCATTGGCTACACCATCTACGTCTCCCGCGTGCCCGCAATCAAAGCTGCTGATTGGGCTATATATCCGGCGCGGGCTACGTACATGTACCAATAGCACTTGACATGCACGTGAGTCTTCTTTGTACCGGCAACCTAGTTGGGATTGGGATGCACCCTTCATCGCCCATCTGTCTAGACTCCAGCAACAAAGACAACGAGGGGGGCTGCCGTTGGTGAGGCGCACAGGATCCTGAGATGGCGACGCCGCTCGGTTTGATGCGAGGAGATGAGACAGAGGAGAGACGATGTTGCGGTGGAGAGGCTAGTGTGGCCGTCAAGGTGAGGGGCAGCGAAGGAGCTAAGGTGACGGAGAAGAAATGGAACATGAAACTACCATATGTCGGTGTGATTGTCATGATGCACTTTGTGTCGGGCGCGACTAAGTTTTCAATGAGCCTCACTACCATATGTCGGTCGCGACTAAGCATCTGAGAATGTTTTGCCCTCTCGAAGTCGTTTTAGAATGGCGCGTTTTCGGATGCAAAAATGTCTCGTCTTGGATTAATATGATCGCCCCCTTAATAAAATGATAAGTAATAACTAACCCTAATAATATGTGACAACAATATGACACATAGAATTATAGGTAATAAATGTATCGTTGCATAAAATAACATGCAACAACAATATAACACATAAATGATACTTCCTCTGTCCCCATTTGGGGACGGACGGACGGAGTATATACTAACTATATCTTAGCATAAAATAACCACCTCATAGCATGCGACAATGTGAGAACCACATAGATGATAGGTAATAACTAACATGCCTAACATTTAGTACGGACTCAACAAACATGACATGACGAACTGCAATTGGAAATTCCATACGCAATTTGCTAGGTGATGTTGGTGGCCAGAGGCAAGGGACTTGTCGACTAGAGTCGTGTTGCCTCTAATAGTATATCATGTATACATGGATTTCCATGCTTTCGGTGGTGCGGTGCGGCTCGCTGATAATGCACATAACATATTGTAATTTTTAATGCCAACATAAGTTTCATGTTGTTAGGGGTCATTTTCATAGCATATTTGTAGTTTGCGAGAAAACTCGAACCCAACTTGCGGGCACCTGAATTGTCGGGGTTAGATTATTTCGGGAGAATCTCGGTTGTTATATCTACAAACCTGAATAACCTGACCCAGAATTTTGGATAAATCCGATCACCCGCCCTTGCATTAAATAATAGGTAATAATTAACCTTATAATGTGTCACAACAATATGACGCCCAAAATGATCGGTAATAACTATCTCATAGGATTAAAGAGATATCCTAATAACACGCTTAACTATAGGACACATAAATTATAGTTAATAATGTCTCCTTGCATAAAATAACGACGCTAGTAATGTGTGACAGTGATATAACGCATGAAATGATAGGTAGTAAATATAAAATAAACGCTTTGCAATAATATGACACATGAAATGATAAGTAATAAATTTCTCCCGGGGCATAAAATAACGGCACTAACAACGTGCAAGAACAATATGACAATTAAACGATGTGTAGTAACTATGTTCTAGCATAAAATGACCACCCTAATAACGCGCGACAACAATATGGCACATGAAATGTTTGGTACTAACTATATCCTAACATTAAACAAGGATGTTAATATCATGCGAATACAAAATGGCACATTAAATGATAGGTAATAACTATCACCTAATATACATTAAGCACCATAATAATGAGATCAACCGTGATTTCAGTTGCCAAAGGGCAGAGAGTCGGTAATAAGCGGGAACGTTGCTTAGGTTCTTCGGGACAATGCAGCCACGCCCTTGACATAGATAACATGGAAGGTTACGAAAGTCACGCCCACGATGGAAACAACGAGAACGGACATTATGGCCATGCCGGTGGTGGGCCTCACGGAAACAAAAGACACAACCATGAGTCCATGAAGGTGCTAAAGATGAAGGCCACGAGAAGGGAAAGTCATCCATGGTCATGGCAAGGGAGCTCACAACAATTGTAGGCACATCTACGAAAACAACCACATAATGTTATCTACATAACATCTCACCTTTTAACTAACACATTCACATAATGTCATGGCAAGGGAGCTCACAACAATTGTAGGCACATCTACGAAAACAACCACATAATGTTATCTACATAACATCTCACCTTTTAACTAACAAATTCATATAAAAAGTCTCATTTCTCTGACAAATTTGAACTCAAAGTTTAATTTCTTAATTTATAGTTGGCATGATGGCGAATTTGATGGAGATGAATCGATAATAGACATGACAGTCGAGTTAGTGATCATATTAGGAGTGGTGAGGGGCCTACTACGTAACAAACTAAATACGAACGTGCAAGGAATGCTTGAGGAGTGTGACACGACTTAGACGAGAGGCCACGTGGAAAGAGAGACTTAGACGAGAGGCCACGTGGAAAGAGAGACTTAGACGAGAGGCCATGTGGAAAGAGAGGCTCATCGATTTGGATGTTAATTGTCACCTAGGACGTTAGACGTTGTCGCCTCGGCGTGGTCTTGTTGCTGCCTTCGCCAACCACTACTCCCCATCTACACTTCTCGAGACTCTAGGCAACTGGTACAACTGAGTCAACGCCACCACGTCCTTCTTCTCCGATTTCAACTATGGCACGCCTCTCGCCTCCGATTTCCCTCGCAAGTACATCCTCTTTGACGCCTCCATGTTTCTCCGATATGTACGACATCGTGCATGCGCATCTTAGCCCCGCGAACCTCCAGGGGCCACCGGTGTTTACCGCCCTCACCCCTCTCCAAGACAAGGACGACGACAATGAGAAAAAGACGGGGCCATGCTACTTAACACCTACTCCACATGGACGGAGGTAGAGGTAGAGCGCGTCTACCCAAGTCGATCGCAACCTCGTTCAGTTCAGACCTCGTCCCGGCACCGCCGCCTCTACCATGCAAAGCACCGTCTCTAGAGGACCACCAAGGCTTCGGTTCTACACGCTTGGCCTCGTCTTTGCACATACAGATCTCCATGACCATGAATACTAACGGCGGTCCCGTGATTCAAATCGTCATCTGCATATATATCAGCATGGAGCAAACGGAAACCAAATATGAATCCAACCAAAAAGATCTATGTGCTCGTTGTCACGTCGTGTTCGGCATGGACATCCACGTACACGGCCAGCCACCATGGACATCCACACACGTCAGCCAACATATATAATGCATGGCTATCGCAAAGATCAATACGTGCAAATGTATCCAAGGCCCAGAATTCGGAAGCCCAACGGCTACGTCTCAAACTATTTCTGAACTAGCTCTGGTTTATATCAGTACAGGTAGTCGATATAATTAAAACAATGAAATGGATACGTAGCTAGATAAATAAACAATGAGAGCCAGTTGCTAGTACGTGACGTGTGTGTGTGAGCCTTTTGCTAATTGCTAGGAAGTGATTACACGTGCGTTTGGTGCAGTACCTAGTACGTACTAGTTGATTCATTCCACCAAGGGGCTAACTTGTATGCTACGTACGTGCACTACCGGAAAATTTATCTTTCCCGTGCAGGCACATCTTTGCCGTGTGTCTTAAACAGCGGAACACGGCAAAGCGCTTCTTTGCCGTGCGTTTTTACCGAAGAACACACGGCAAAGAGTACAACACGGTAACCTTGCTCAGCACACACGGCAAAGTTAAAGTGCACGGCACACACAGGAAATACACTCGGCAAAGCATCCCACACGGCAAAGAAATCACGTAACACACGGCAAAGAAATGAAGCACGGCAAAGAGCTTCTTTGCCGTGCTCCAGAAAAATTAGCACGGCAAAGCTGGATCCTTGCCGTGTGCCGAACTGAAAAAACTCACGGCAAAGTATCAACCAATCAGAAAGCAGGAAACGCCCCCCGCGGATTACTATGCGGGCCATCCGATTGCTCCATCCAAAGGCCCAGAATCATCTGAGAAAGCACACTTGGTGCCCAGCCTAGGCTGGCCTCGTGCGCACGCGCCCCACACCCCACGCGCCCTTATCCTCTGCAGCAACGAGACAAGGCCTCATCCATCCACGCGCTCGATGGGACTCCGTTCTCGCCGCCCACTTGCTCGGCCTGGCCGGGAACTCCGACGCCGCCGTCCTCCTCGCCCTCGCCGAGTCCCGCCCCATCCCGCACCTGCAGCCCGGCCTCATCTCGTCGCTCGCCGACGCCGGCCGCCCCGACCCCGTCTGCGCCGTCCTCCGCCAGCCCGCCGACCTCCACTCCTCCGAGCTCCTCGCCGCGCTCCGCTTCTTCCCCTCTCCGGCCTCATACCAGGCCTACGACGCCATGGTCGTCGTCAAGGGCTGGTGGAAGGACGCAGCGCTGCTCGCCGTGAACGCAGGGCCAGACCTCCTGTGGCGGCCAAGATGCCGGCAAGATGGCGGCCTCCCGTGGCGGCCTCCTGTCGATGCGGCCTCCCGTGGATGCGGCCTGATTTCCGCTCCGGCGACGCGGCCTGAGCTCTGCTCGTAGGCTGCCTGAGCTCTCCGACCCCGCGCGAGCTGAAGCGGCTCTCCGACCTCGACCTCTCCGACCCTGCCGTGATCCCGCCGCGCCATCTCCGCCAGCACGGGTCGCCGCCGTGCAGGGTCGCTCCACCTTCGCCATGGACGCTGCTCGTTGTCGACCTGTGGCGAGGAGCCGAGGACGCCGGCCGTCGCCGGCCGCACGATATATTTTTTAAATAGCATAGCCTCTTTGCCGTGCGGCCTCTTCTGCCGACGCACGGCAAAGAACCGGGGTGGTTGTTGACCAACTCTGGCAAACCATCGGCGCACGGCAAAACGGCTTTGCCGTGATATTTGTGGAAAGTACACGGCAAAGCTCTTTGCCGACGCGTATTAGGCCGTGTGGCGTTTGCCGTGCAGCTGATCACGGCAAAAGCCTTTGCTGTGTTCCGCATGCCCTTTGCCGTGTAAAATGGCCGCACGGCAAAGATCCAGTTTCCGGTAGTGGTGTGCGTCCCGGCGGGAGAGTACTCAAGGGCCGGATTTGTCGTCGCGGCCTTCGCAGCTCTAATTTATCACTCGTGACCACCCTCGCCATCGTACAAACCACACGTCAAGTTCCTCCGTCGGTCACCACACATGCCCCATCGTCCCCGCTGCCCAAGTCGGAACCGGAACAATTCTTCCTAATGTCCAACCCCACGATGAATGACTCATCGACCGTTTGTTCTTCACCGTCTAGACTCTCTCCACTGACCTTGCGTTACCCAGGCTGAAGGACAACATCCTCCTCGTCCTCGCCTACGACACCAATCCGGGTGATGATCGACGACAGGGAGTGAGTCAATGTCGTGGTCTTCAACTCCATAGGAATCTCGCCACACTCAAACACCTCGTGATACGACTTATCGTCACCAGCCAACTTGTCGTAATGCCGACCCCGGAACCAAGAGGTCGGTGTGCAAGTGGTAGGGGGAGGAGAACAAGATGATGAGAACATCCCACTTGTCGATGTGATCCAACATATTAAACACGCAAACATTTATCAGTTGATTTCTTTGGAAATTATGTACTATATAATGTTATTTGGAATGAAATTAATGGACCTTTTACGTGTCTTATGTAGAATCGTTGAAGGCATGCACACGTCCCGTATCAAAATACGCGATCGTGTCGTCTAATGCATGGCGCAGCAACGAGTTGGGCCAACTCGATATTTTGCGTGGTGCTTAGGATGACTCCAACGGGGCGACGCATCGAGTCCGCGCGCCTCCGTTCATGTCCGCGGGGCCAAAAACACGGCCCAACGGGGCGACGCAAACGGACCGTGGACCGTTTTTTGGTCCGCCGCGACGCATCCCTGGCCCAAATTTGGGTCACCGATGCGTCGGCCGCGGACGCGCGGCGGAGTGAAAACGCGTCCGCGCGTCCACGCGTGGCGTCCGCCCCGAGCCCACCTGTCAGCGACACGGCGCCAGTCAGCCTCCCCTGGCCCAGTCCTTTTTAATGCCAGGGGATAGGGACGGCCAGCCCCCACCAACCCCACTTCACTGCCCCACTACCGCACCGTCTCCGGCGACCAAACCCTAGCCCACTGCCACCGTCGCAATGCCGCTCCGGTGGCCTGGATTCGGCAAGGCCAAGAATGACGGCGAGGCGGGGTCATCCTCTGGCCGCCGCCGCCGCCGCCGCCGCTACATCTCACCTCCCCCCTTCCCCACCTTCTCCCCCTTCCCCACCTTCTCCCCCGGCGCCGGTCCCCGCCGTCTTCGAGCTCGCGCCGCCCGGCGGCGCGTTGCGCGACCGCGTCTACGTGCGGAAAGAAGACTGCCAGTGGTACTGGGACCACGCCACCCCGCTGCCGTGGCCAGATGTCAAGCTCCCCGAGCATTGGCACCTGAACCCGCAGCGCATCCCGGTGCCCCCGATGCCCATGAGCGAGCGGGCACGGGATCAGGAGATCGAGCGGCGCCGCCGGCGCCTCCCGGCCGAGCTCCGCAACGACCCCGCCTTCGCGGCCACGTCCCGTAACTGGGTGGAGTGGTTCAGCGACGAGCACGACCTGCGGCGGCTGGCCCTCTACACGCGGGCTCCGACGCCGCCATCTGGGCGTTGGACACCGCCACCGCACACGCGGCGCCAGGGCGCACCGCCAGTGCCGCGCGCGCTGCGGATTGGATCGCCGCCGCCGCCGCCAAGCGTGAAGACGGAGGTGGATCCCGAGCTGGATCCCGAGCTCGAGGCCGTCTACGAGGCCTCGTGCAAGCAGATGGTGGAGGACGAGCGCAAGCGCTGGGCCATCGTCCTCGCCAACGTCGCCAGGGAGCAGGAGGCGGCCCTGCAGGCGCAGCAGGCGGCGGTCCTGGAGGAACCCCAGCCATGGTGGTAGGCCATGGACGAGGACCTGCCACCGGCGCCTCCGCTGCCAGAAGGCCTGCGAGGGCAGCGCTGGATCTTCAATGGCGGCGCCTGGGAGGTGGAGCAGGCGGAGGAGGAGCAGCCGCCCACGCCGCCGGCCGTCGTCCCACCGCAGGCAGGCGGCGGACCACCGACGCACCTCTGGAGGCAGCCGGACTACGTCATCCTCGATGGGGATGACGAAGAGGAGTAGAAGCCCGCGAAGGGCAAATATTGTAGTTTTTAAATATTTTTGTTTTTAAAAATATTATGTAAAAAGGCCGTTTGTGGCCCACCCCCCTATATATGAATAGAAAAGGCCCATATATGGCCTGTTTAGCTAAAAAAAAACCAGGGCGGACTCGATGCGTCGGGCCGTTGGGCGCACTGCCACCAACGGCGGACAGGGGCGGACTGGGCCTGTCCTTTTGGCGACGCAAACGGACCAAACGCGGACCAAACGCGCGTCCGTTTGCGTCGCCCCGTTGGAGTCATCCTTATGTATTCGGTCTAGTCATGCACACAAAGGATGTGGGCCCAGGCCCCATGTATGCCCCGCATACACACCCAGCAGCATGCATCCATACAACGCCACTACGCCAGGCCCAGGAGCGTACACGTGAGGCCCGTGCCTGCTTTTTTTTTCTCGTCCCTAGAACGCAGAAGAGAAACATCCAATCAGCGGACGTCCTGTGTCGATCGGTCATCGCCAATAAAATACCTAGCCATAGGTTAGGGTTTCGTTTTTTTTTTTTTTTTGCGAATTAGATGAGGCTGAGGCAGACGTGATGGGATTCGGCTGCCGCTGGACATGGGTCTTCAACAAGTCTGCATCGAAACGGATTCATCCGAAGTTGTCAGGCTATATAAAGATGAAAGTGTTGGCAGATCGATCATCAGTAGCATTTCTCTAGAGGTGAGAGAGCTGAGCGGGTTTCTTTACTAGTTTTGATCTTGTTCATGTGAGTAGACATGCCAATGAGGCAGCTCATGCATGTGCTCATAGACCTAGTCCGGACAGGAGGAGGTGCTTGTGGATTAATTTCATGCCTCCATTCATTTAGAGAAAATTTAGCGATGCCACTTTCTTTCAATGATTGTCGTGGATATCGATCATATATGGTCCTCTCTGTAAAGTTGGTATCCGAAACGTGAGAGTCAAACCCTTCAAGACCATACTTATCATCTCTCATCGAAAGATCCGAAACCCTAGAGCAACTCATAAGGGGTATGCAGAAACGAGATGACTCTTTTCTACCATTTCATGTGTGTCTCTTCGTCGTGTGTCCTATTCTATGGTTTCCTTTTGGTGTATTGCGGCGCGTTTTTGGAGGCTATAATTAAATACACTATTTTTTAAGGCTATAACACGCATACGTTTTGAGTTTCCCGCACAATTTTTTGAGACCGCGCAATTTTGGTGTGTGCTTTTTATGCTATATATATTTACTACACGTAACTTCATAGTCATGTATTATCAAGTTCGCTATTTTATGCTAACTCACCGGCAACGTGCACGGTTACAATGACATGATTCTGGCTTTTCTCGCGCTAAGGGTTCGAAGTTTTCTTGAGCGTTTTTGTTGTCGTGGCCATTTTTTTGGAGGACGACCCCATTAGCGTTTTTCTCGAGACCGGCATAGGCTAATTTTTCGTGAGTCGTTACTTCTACATTTGCACGGGCCACAAAAAGTGTAATTTCCTTCCGAAATTATTCACGCAGGTTAAACACTTGTATATGTTTGTGCCATATTAGTTTCAGATTTTTTGGAGGTGTTTTCATATTTGTTAAATTTTGCACAAATTAACAGGAGCATATGCACCCGGGTGCCAAAGTGAATTTCTTAGTTAAATATAAGCCTCCTAACTTCTCCACAACTTTCTCTCCTCTCCTGCCACTACGTACTCCTTATACTACACTAAGCCTCCCAAAGGTGAGAACGTATCCAGTGAAACAAACCAATCTATGCACCAGCTACACCCATGGACTGTTGGTCTTTGGATGGAACATGTGCGTACCGGATCTAACAACAAGGTAGACTGCTGGTACAGTTTACAAAGTGAACCTTTCCTGTGATGTAAAAAATGCACCAACATTCCTTTCTAGCTAGTCCCATCGTCTATCCCTTTTCCCCTTCCAGCTCTTGCCGACGACGCAGCTGCATGCGTGGCGTCGCGGGCGGAACGCCGGCTCTTTTCCATCTCGATGGCGAGGCTATCTGGACGGCGCGACCGCCTCGATCGCCGCGTTCTAGTGCCCCACGCAGCCATGCTGCTGTTCTCCGAAATCTAGTAACATCCGCATCCATTTGTTGGGAAATCTAGTAAGAGCATATTTTTGGCAGAACAATGAGGCTGGGTAGACCCAGCAGATGATACGCCACGATATTTACCGTTTCTGTGTTGATTGGTAATTATGATGGAAAATGTTAACATCTTTATATCCTTTCACCATGAATATGTTAGGATTGTGTTTTTTTTTTTTTTGTGTTTCACCACACCGTAACAAAGTGGTCATAACATCAGCTTTTGGATACTCCATATAATGTGTATGATCTTAATAATTCAATATTGGGAACTTCTCCTCTGACGATAAAGAGATACAGCCTGACCCCACTAGTGCGTGGAGGCATCAAATATAGGCTGCGGAGACAATGCATGATATAACTCACGGGATACTGAAATACAGGTAGGATAAAATGCACCGTACCATTAAACGAACACAACAAGACATCGGTACCAAGTGTTGCTTCACATGATACCGAATCATCTCGTTTCTGGTATTGGTAAGTATTGTGAGGCAATATTAAGTGTACATGGGAATTGATAGGTTCAACTGAGCGTCAATCGAATAACAATGAAATTTATTATGGACCTCCAGTGCTTCGCTGTTGATTATTGATCAGAAATAGTTCTGAGTCATGTCCACTTGTTATTAAACATGTAGGGTCACACACTTAAATCATATAAAGTCTTTTGTGTCCATTGCATAGATGCTTTGGAATAATAAAGCGTCACCAAAATGGTTCCGACGTGATCGAAATTATTTGCTTGATAGAATCAGAGAAGATGATAAGAAATGGCTGCTTCATTTTGACACGTTGTTAATTTTTTTCAAGCTCCTAGTTATTACACTGGTTGAAATCTCCTAGCTGCTGCAAGCTTCAGAAATTATAGAAAAAATGGTCGGTGTCTGTAGGAACAGCAGACCAAGCAACAGTCACGGTTACCTGAGCTTGACCAACAATACATTGTTGCTGGCTCATGAGGCAATTTTGGACCTTGAAATGGACGCGACCTTCTGCAGCGACATCACCAGTTTTTTTGTAGGCTTGTATGACAACGTCCAACCCTCCTCCACGTTCTACACAAACAACTTGCCTCGACAGAGGTACATACCCAGAATCACCTTGCGGCATTTCTCTACCTTTCGACTCAATCAGCACAATCTTCTGGTTGCCACCACTATCAGTGGTTCTCCTTGGTACTGGGGTGCAAGCAACCTGGCCGCCATATGTGAAATTCAAAGGCCATAATTTTTTCTTCTTGTTGACCATCTGGACACCCACGATAGTGGCCTGGACCGCCGGCTGAACTGTCTGCAAGCACACCTCTAGCGTACAGAAGATGTTGTCGAAGCACAGGGCTGTACTGCTGCTTTCTCCACCAGCGTAAGCACGCGCACGAGTGATCAACGGTTTGTCTTGAGAGCCCGCTGTACGTTTCACTCTGAGAAACATCTCAAAGTAGACCTCGTCCTCCGACAGGATCGCACGGAACGGACCAGTCAAGTGCAGAAAAGGATCCTGCAAGCCATCTCCGTTAACTTGCAATCAATAATCAAAATCTAAAAGAGAAAATCGATCTTCTTCTGCGAGATAAGATAGTACGTACCTCCTGTGTCAGTACTTGCGCCTCAGAATCGGCGCGAGAGAAGAGAATGTTTCGCCTGGAATCCAAGGCGTCTCGGACGGCGACCATGCCGTACACAGACAATGGGAACTCAAAACCACCAACATTGTCATCTTTGAGCTTGAGTTTCATGGAATTGATCTGCAAGGTTTCCGCGCCGATGTACGGAACCCTTTCTGGTGTGTAGTGTGTATAGCGCATTGAGCTCACCACGGCTGTATGCACCCAAGCAAGAAAATTAAGACGCAGTACTAGATTGTACGTAAGCAGCAGCAAGTTTCAAGGAAACACATATAAATAAAACCACAAAGTACGTACTTTTGTGTTCGAAGTGATCGCATTCGAGTTTGCAACACCTATTTTCCCAGCTTATACGGAAACCCTCGTAAGCCTCCTCCTCCTCTTCCGCCGTCTCCTCGGCCAATGCTGATTTGGCTGTGTCGACATGATCATCTTGGATCATGGTCGCTGGAAAGCGATCTTGTGCCTTGGTTGGCCACTTGGTTTGCCAGTTGAGCAAGGCCTTCTTTGTCCTGGCCATGTTCTCTCGTGCCTCCTTTAGCGCCGCCCTCCTCCCTTTTTCCTCCGCTTCGTCTTGTATGTAAGAATCGCCAAAACGATCCAATTGGAGCTGGAGCATCTCCTGCAAGATCTCCTCATCGATCAACTCTTGGTCCATGGCCGATTTGCCGCTGGCCTCCGCCACAGTTTTTTCAGGTTTTTCAGCTTCTGTTGCAGATTCTTCCGCCTTTAGCATCGCCCTCCTCTCTTTTTCCTCGGCTTCATCCTGTATGAAAGAATCGCCAAAGCGATCCAATTTGAACTCTTGGTCCATGGCCGCCGCTCTGTTTTTTTTTTCTTGTGGGGAAGGAAGCAAAACTAAGTCGACTATTAGGGTTGTCTGCCCCCTCGATCCCCTCTGGGCATTATATAGCACCAGGGCAAGTGGACTCTGCTCGAACACGGACTCTTAGACCTACTCCAACTTGGAGTCTCACTTAAGAGCAGGGAAGGTTTGTTAGTTGCTCACTTAGTTTTGTGAAAAACCCACAGGTTCTGCTCCGTTTATATTCCCAGAGTCTACGGTGTGAAGCAAATTTCTCTTCCTCATAAGCCATCTCCTCGGCGACCGTCGCTGGTTCGGCACCGTTGCCTATCTCATCCTTTTCGTCGTCTTGATCCAACATGTCCATCAATTTGTCGGACATATCTTCGAGCAGCCGCAACGTCTCCTTATCGTTCTTATCGGTCTTTCTGTTTCCCAGCGTAACTTGGATGTCGACCAAAGCTCTCTGTATCTGCGCATCCGGCCGCTGCCTCTTATGGCTAATCCTCATCATCTCTAATCTCCTTGACTGCTCGTTCTCAGTTTCCTCCGGTTTGCTGCCACCCGCTGGATTCCTGCTCTGATCTGTACACTTCTTCTCTCTGTCCTTCCTCACAGCTTTTGTCACAGATTCTTCCGAGATCACCTCTTGGTCCATGGCCGCAGATTTGGAACTGCCCATCGAGACGGAACCTTCACCTCTATCAATGGGATTCTTCTTCATGTTGCTGTCGAGAGGACCAACTCCGGTAGACTGCTGTGTGTGACGAAGAAACGGAACCTCAGATCCTCCCTCCATCTCCATCTCATGAGAGATCTCCATCGTCTCCATCGACTTTTTCCTCGCCGCCGCCCTCCTCCTAATCTAGGGTTTCTACCAAAGGTCGATCCAGTTGGGGACATCTCAAAACTCTGGGAGTTCTCCAACTAGATATACACGCAAAACTCTGTAGTACGTAATGTGACAGTTTTTTTTTTGAGATGATGTGACAGGTTTGTTGGATTTACTTCTAATAACGTGAAACGAAATTGGTGCTCAAATATTGAGACTACGTACGTGACATTCAGAGTTGCACGTCGCTATCTCTATCTACTATCTACGTCAGATTCAGAGTTGCAGCGGAAGCGGCCTCCAGCGTCAGGGGGAGCTCATGCCTCGTGACTCAGCTCGAGTCCACCAATCCCACCACCAGTCTTTGATCGATGCACCGCTTAATCCTCTCTGCTTCAGGTAGACATAGGGGTGGGCATAATAAACCGAAAACCGAACACTGAACCGAATTAACCGGAACCGAAACCGAATAAACCGAAATATAATTAACCGAGACTGATTTCGGTGCGCAAATGTGATAAACCGAATTTAAATTTGAAATTTCGGTTTTGCCCCTTAGGTAACCGAAAGACCGAAGAAACCGAACAGACTATGAGAGACCAAAATACTTCCGTCGAGAGGCGTACTCTCGTGTGTTCATAGTGCGCTCTCAGCCCAAAAAGAAGCTCACCAGGCCAACACCATGCACAAACAAACGCGCCGTAGTCTTGGCCTTCCCAGTTTCCCATGTACGTACGCACCCATGCACGGTGTACGTGTCGTTTCTTGTTCGTTCAGCTATTTGCTTATCTGTCTAAATCTGGCCGGTCGGCAAAAGTCACACATACGCGGCGCATGGTGTCTGCAGGATCGAGCTCGTGATTGGAAAGTGCGGACACGTACAAATGGTACAATGGAAAATGAAATTACACATGTCATATCGGTTAAAAACCGAACACCAAACCGAATTTTTGATTAACCGAAATACTTGTTAATTAGAAAACCGAAATTATTTCGGTGCTCATTACTCATTACCCGAATTACCGAAAAACCGAATAAAGCGAACCGAATTTTCGGTTAAAACCGAATGCCCAGGCCTAGGTAGACACACGGGGTACTACCTCGAGTTCTTCCACCATACACATCATTGTTCCTTCTATTGCTCCGCTTCAGATCTAATTTTTTTAACATGTGAAATCCGAATTTTTTAAAGGTGAACCTCATGTTCTTACTCAATCTCGGATAGAAAACATCATTTAGATGTAAACTGAGTTTGAGTTGGGGTGGATTAAGAAGTAGGAAATTAAATTAATATGGTCTGATTTAATCATACAGCAATAAACATATCTTCCATACACGTATGCACGTTTATATTTACTACGGACAAATTCAAGGGAGCCTGAGCAGTTCTCTGGTATGAGGTGTGTCTTCGAAGCTGCTTCAAGGGGGCAGAAGGCAGCACAGCCTCCATGGCGAGCTTGAGACAGATTTTCTCTCTCTTTGTCCTGCCTCATTCATTTCCCATTTCTCTTGATTCGTGTTATGTTGGCTGTCGCAACATAGTACTGAATTTTTTGTACTACCCCTTTAGCTTGTGTTGCTTGATACATATGCCACAAAATATATACGGAGGGCAGCAATTTTCTCTTTTAAGAATGATCTATGTAATTCTCTTCTATCAAATTGGTTTTCATCCTTTTAGGTTCGAGTAGGAGTAATCCTGGTTTGGTTAATCAAGTCAAGAAAAAAGGTAATAGGAATGCATCTTCTCTTCCTTTGGAGGACCAATCTTTTGTGTCTAGATGCAGCAAAGTGGTATAGTGTGCTATGAAGTTTTCTTTACTCTGAAATTGAAGTCATTTGTACAAGTTCAGAAGCTTTGTAGGGATTTCTATGTTTTCTCGCTTAATGTCATGGCACGCATGACAGGAATCTTGGTTTACGGCTAAATTGTAGCCCCTCTTTTATGATAAGTTGTAACTCTTGAAATAATGATACTCACTATATTCAATGAATATAGAAAATTTTACCTCGCGAGAAAGGGAGGAAAGAATAAGAGAGCCATTATGTTTGTAGTGCATTATGTTTTGAAAATATGATCCCAGTGGCTGTGGATCGCCCGCAAGCTATGCACTTTTCTTCATCGAATCTTCTTAAGGTACAAACAGTTCACTATTACCAATTTAGATGATTTTAAGATTCATATTGCATCGAAATGTCTTATATTCTGTCTGATTTTCGTGGCCCTCCCCGAATGTGACGACTACATAAAGTATTTTTGGTCTCATCCTTCACTTCATGCACCGCTCCATCACACCTCTTATCTGAGCTCTGGTTTCTTGCAGGAAGGACATCCTCGACTTGGTTCATCCAAGCCACATATAGTGTATCTACAAGTGAGTGCTTTGCGCACAATTCTCTTGCACGACCACCTTCATACAGTGTATTTACAGGTTTCAGGTGTAATTTAATAGCTATCACCCCGGAAATACTACTTAGCGATGATGCAAACACCGAAATATCTCAGCAGAGTTGTCAACGTAAGGAGCATCTGGTTCTTCAGTCCACCGGCTTATCGGCATCACAGTTTGTTGCGCTGGCATTGCAAATGCCATTAGAGAACTTCCAATAGTGTGATCCTTTGGGTCGGCCTTCTATGCAATATCAAGGTAGGGATAGGCTGATTTGTATTTGAATGTGTGTACGTGATTTTGTGTCGTATTGCTTTCATTAGTCTGTCTGAAATATTGATGGCTGCAACCAAATGTGGATAAAAATGAACTACCATCAATATGTTTTTTCTAAATTTATGGACACTCACCTAGATACGTGCATTGCACGCAACATATTTAGCTCTCTCCTGTTTGAGAAATATTAGTGTCCCCTTTTGCTCCTTTGTGCTTCTGACTTCTATATTAAATTAATGTAATTGGAAGCTCACCAAAATTTAATAGCACTAAAAAATTGCGGTACCCATAGCAAGCGCACGGGCATTCAAACAGGAGATGGAGAAACTGCACACGGCTAGGCGCTTTCGAGATCTCGTCTTTCTTGCGAGAGTCCCCACCATCATAGCTTTTTTTTTTTTTTTTTTTAGAAAAGGGGCAGTCCCAGCCTCTGCATCGATTTGATGCATGCGGCTTTTTATTAAACTTATTAATTCAGTAGTGCTTACAAGCAGAGTACATCAAGGGTCACACAAAGTGGCGACCTGAATCAACCATCTAAAAAACAGGACAACATAAAATGACTCTGCATTAACATGTTATCCTGAGATCAGAACGCCAGCTGCACTGGGAATATAGATCCGACGCGATTGATTCCAGGCGGCTGCACCCAAAATCCATTGCGTCTCGCTTCTCCGTTGACTGTAGGTAGGACCACATACGGATCCAGTGAGTAGCCATCGGAATAACCTGCATGAAAGAAGTTTTCTTTGCTCTGTTAAAGATATAATCATTGCGAATGTTCCAAATGGCCCATAGTAAGGCACAGACACCAACTCGGATTTGAACCTTCTCTTTCTTAGAGACTCCCATTAACCAATTGCCAAACAAGTTTGTTATGCTACTTGGTGGTTGAATGTTAAAAGCCATATGAACAATACGCCAAGTCATTTTTGCGAGAGGACATGAAATAAATAAATGTTGAATTGTTTCATCTTGATCACAAAAGCAACATCTTTTACATCCATTCCAATTACGCTTGGCAAGATTATCTTTAGTGAGGATCGCCTTACGGTATAAGAACCACATAAAAATCTTGATTTTTAGAGGTACTTTCATTTTCCATAAGTATTTACGTAAGAACCTTGTATGATCACTCATGAAATCAAGGTACAAGGATTTGACCGTAAAATCACCCGTACTAGTGAGTCCCCACTTGAAAACATCTGTTGATCCGTTAGATTGACCTGCATCAATCGGTTTACTAAGTGCAGCCATCTTGTCCATTTATTTCCTGTAGAGCCCTCCTAAAACCTAGATTTGGTGGAGGCGCATGGGATAGAACATCGGCCACCAAACTTGTTTGCGATGGACAATATGATAAAGTGAGGGGTATTGGTTGAAAGGGGCTTGTCCCCCAACCAAGTATCTTCCCAAAAACGAGTTGTCTGTCCATTCCCCACTAGAAAAGAACCCCTGTCAAAAACTCATCTTTCACCTTCATAAGCCCCTTCCAAAAGGGGGAGTCGGAAGGTTTGCTCTTTACTTGAGATAGCGATTTTGAATGGAGATACTTATTCTGAATTAACTCCTTCCAACTCCAGTCTCTTCGGACAAAATTTTAAAAAGCCATTTGCTTAGTAAACATTTATTTTTCACCTCTAAAACCTCTATTCCTAGACCCCCTTGGTCTTTCGGTCGGCACATCATATTCCATCTAGTTAATCTGTATTTGCGCTTATGTCCATCACTTTGCCAGAAAAACCGAGATCTAAAAAATCAAGTCTCTTCCGCACCCCTATAGGTACTTCGAAGAAAGATAACATGAACATAGGAAGACTCGATAAAACTGAATTGATCAAAATTAACCGGTCACCATAAGATAATAGTTTGCCGGCCCAACTTGCTAACTTCTTCTCAAACCGATCTTCTATCGGTTTCCATTCTCCATTTTTTAGCCTACGGAAATGAATTGGGATACCCAAATACTTAAAAGGGTAAGACCCAGACTCGCATCCAAACAGCAACCTATATTGCTGTTCTACATCTTTAGCTTTCCCGAAACAGAAATCTCACTCTTGTGGAAATTGATTTTTAAACCAGAGAGTTGTTCAAAGATGCATAGAATGAGTTTCATGTTTAGTGCCTTGTCTAAATCATGTTCCATGAACAATATAGTATCATCAGCGTACTGAAGGATTGATACCCCACCTTCTACTAGTGGGGTATAAGACCCTCGACTTGTCCATCTTCTTTAGCTCTCGCAATCATTATGGCGAGCATGTCCGCCACAATATTAAAGAGGATGGGAGAGAGTGGATCTCCCTGCCTCAAGCCTTTTTGTGTTTGGAAGTAATGACCTAGATCATCATTTACTTTATACCAACACTCCCTGGCTAACAAAATGTTCAATCCATTTACACCACTTAGGATCAAAGCCTTTCATCCGTAACACTTGTTGTAGGAAAGGCCATTGTACTTTGTCATAAGCCTTTTCAAAATCGATTTTTAGCAAGACACCATCCATTTTCTTCCTATGAAGTTCATGAATTGTCTCGTGCAAAATTAAAACCCCTCGAGGATGTGTCTCCCCGGCATGAAAGCAGTTTGGGTTGGTCTAATCACCTTGTGCCACCCCCATAATTCTATTTGTTCCCACCTTGGTGAAAATCTTGAAGCTAACGTTAAGCAAGCATATGGGGCGATATTGCTGAATCTGAACAGCATTTTCTTTCTTTGGTAAAAGAATTATATTTCCATAATTTAGTTGAAACAGAGGCAACTCGCCCCTTTGAAAAGCCCGAAACAAATTCATTAGGTCTCCTTTAATAGTACCCCATAGTTTCTGATAAAATTCCGCTGGGAACCCATCAGGTCCTGGTGATTTATTTTTCTCCATTTGCATGACTGCCTCGTACACCTCCTTCTCTATGAAGTCAGATGTAAGGATCTCGTTTTCCTCTGCTGAAAGTTGTGGGATATCAGCTGTTTCGGTTTCCACAAGGGAAACATGATGCTCAGCCGATTTTCCAAAAAGCTTTTTATAGAAATTTGTGATATAATCTTGATATTCTCCTGCCTATAATAGTTCCTTCATCTTGCTCAAGCTGAAAAATCCGTTTACGTCTATGTTTCCCATTTGCAATGAGATGAAAATACTTAGTGTTTTCACCCCTTCCTGAATGTGTTTTACTTTTGCTCGTTGCGCCCATTTAGCCTCCTCCTCTCTCCTTAGAGTTGCTAATTTCTTATTTGCATCCCTAAGAGCTTCCCTCTCGTTGCATCTAATAGTACAGTTTCGGCTTTGATATCAAGAGATCAATAATGTTCAGAAGTTTTTCTTTCTCCTTCTTATACTCACTACTAAGATTTTTTGCCCATCCACGAAGGAAAGACCGAAGGTGGCGAATCTTGTTTTGCCATACCTCCAAAGGGGTATTACCCGCAGAAATAGATGTCCACTCTTTGGCCACCATTTCGATAAAACCTTCTTTTTTAAACCATGAGAGCTCAAAAGAAAAGTGTGCTTTGTTGCCCAGGTGAGCTTGTTCACCTGAGTCAATGAGCAACGGTGTATGATCTGAACCAGCCCTCGTGAGAGCTCTAACACTCACCAGCGGGAATTTTTGTTCCCAAGACACGCTTGTCAAAATTCTGTCCAATTTTTCAAAAGTAGGATTAGATCGACGATTTGCCCAGGTATATTGTCTACCCGAAGATCTATTTCTCTGAGGTCTAGACTTTCGATGATTGCATTAAAAATAAAAGGCCATCGGTCATTAAAATTGTCATTATTCTTCTCGTTTTGTCTCCTGATAATATTAAAATCTCCTCCTACCAAAATTGGTAAGTCTCATTCTCACAGATACGTACTAGCTCAGCCAAGAATTCCCCCTTTTGGGCATCTTGGGCCGCACCATAAACCGCCACCATGATCCATTCGAAGTTATCAAATTTAGACACTATTTGAAACTTAACACATCTATCACCCGGCACAATTTTCTTTACTTTGATGGTCTGTGCATTGAAGCCAACAAGTATGCCCCCGGACCTCCCTTGTGGAGGTAGACAATACCACATAAAATCAAGGCCTCCTGCCAAATTTCTGAGAAAAGGTGCGCTAAAATTATCACGACCAGTTTCTAAAACAGCAAAGAAATCTAATTTGAAGTCTAATTGTTTCAGACACTACCAAATGCTTAGCCGTATCTCTAAAACCCCCACTGTTCCAAAAGCTACCTTTCAACATTTTTACATTTGAATTTCAGTCTAACACTACGTCGAACCGAAGAAGAATCATATTTTTTCTTGTTATATGTTCTTTTGATTGGTTTCAGAATTTCTGGATCATCTTGGTCCTCGTGACCTTCCGAACCAGAACATTCTTTCTCCTCCAGGTCAGTACTCAGTTGTAGAGCTTCATCTAAAACATCTTTACCCATAGAGCTGTCTAATTGTTTCGTCTGCTCCTCGTTCTTCTTAAGCACTACTAGTGTACGATTTAAATCAACATCTTTGATGGTAGCAATAGATTTTGCAACCTGACTAGGCGATGCCCCTAACGAAACTCCCAATTTTTCTGCCCTAGCCATTACTACCTCATCCGAAAAAGAAGCAATAGAAAATTTAGAATAGGATGATGTTGTACCTGACTGACCGAGTTCATCACGTTCCTGGGCCTCTTCTGAGCCCTGGCCAGTTGCGTATCATCAGCGTTGGCCTGGGCTTTAACACGCGAACTTGATCGCAGCTTGGTAGACCTAGCTTCTGGTATGCCTCCATACGCAACAACCTCCTCCTCCGAGAATCTCCCTCCCAAGAAAACACCAGTCCCAAGCCGCGGCGATGGTGAAACGAAGCCTTCAGCCTGTACCGAAGGACAAGCACACCCTGCGGGGACTCTCCGTTGCCCTTGTGCCCTGGAGATGCACTCCCAGATGGCGCCGAAACCAACCCTCTCGGCGCGCAGTGAGGCGGAAGCCTACTCGACGAGCAGCGAGGCGATGGAGCCGGCTTACTAGGGGAGCAGAGAGGCGAAGACTGCCTCCTAGGAGAGAAGTGAGGCGATGGAGGAGTCACAGCAATACCACCCTCTGACGAGAACAACCGAGCAACTGCCTTTACAAATTTCTGAGTGTCGGTCAAAGAATTGTTGCCTGCGTCTTCTAACGTCGCAGAACAGCTGGGATCCACTTCCGCCGTAGATGGGGGAACTAAAACCTCGGACGTCCTGGTATGATCAGTCCCCAGCAGGCCATTTTCTGCCGTGCCGGAGGAAGCCGAGTTATCTGCCATTGCAACCGAAAAATCCGTGGAATGTTTTCCTTGACATCTAGACAAGGGAGGTGCCGAAGCCGCTAGCGGGGAGGGCAGACTATTAAATAACCAGAGCCCGATAATGGCTACGATCAACATAATATTCAGTGAGCTGCAGATTGTTACTAAATTAACTAAGTCTGCAGCTGCTCCAACTTGAAGACATCTGAATACAAAGCTGCAAATTGTTACTAAATTAACTAAGTCTGACATCCTACAAAAATGTAATAATGCAATTTATACAAGATAAATCCACACATTATGATATTATTAGTGGTCAAAGAAGTGAATTAAAGATGGTGAAAAATCATGTGTGTCTCGTATTTTGGGACGCGAGATTATCTTAACATAATAAAATGGTTAATTTTCAAGAAAGAATTGCTTCTACTAAAAAGGGATCTATAACTTCGATTCAAGCTGTTTATGTATACCCGCGGACGATTTGACCGACCAAATTCGGGATGGATTCGTGTGGTTCCTCTACGCCGAGGATATCAAGTACGCACCGCGGGACCTTTGGGGTGTAAGAACAAACTAATGTGACCGATGACGACAATTCATGCGATTCTCTTTCGTAACTACATAAGATGGTAACAAACACACTGAGAGCATATCAAACAATAAAAATTACATACACACTATAATCCATACTATTTTTTCATTGGTGATTATTCTAAATAATGTTTTTTTGCCCAAAGCATGCACAATTTGGTAAAAATTGACTTGCCAGAGAATTTCATTCGTAAAAACGTAGTAGAGTTAGTTCAGTTTATACTCTACAAGTTTTAGTATATATGCTTACTTAAATAGACACTAGAAACTGCTATTGAGATATTTTTTATATTGTACTCTTTATGTACTCTTACAATAATACTTATAGAGTAAACTGATTGTATTGTAGAAAACATAGTTCCAATTCAAAATTGTAACAAAATATCTATCTTTCAAAAACTCATTATAAAAAAACACAAACTAATACTGTATTTCGTAACATTGCCATTTAAGTGGTTAAACTATGCGAACGGTCATAAAATTAAAATTACAATATAGCATAACATGCTAAATGTAAGATTCGCGTAAGTATAAAAGTTTAATATAAATTGTATTTGCCCTGGGCCAACTTTTTCTTAGATCTAAGGGATATTTAAATAATGAAAAGAATTGTTACACAGACAATGGCAACTCAAAACAACCAGCATTTTCGTCAGCGAGTTTGAGTCTGATGGAGAAGATCTGCAAAGTTTCCGCGATGTTGAATGGGATCATTCCGGGAGTGTAGTGTGTATACTGCAATTGAACTCAGTACAGCTGCACGCACCAAAGCAAGAAAATTATTAACATGCAACAGATCGTACGTACGTAAGCAGCAACTGCAAGTTTCAAGGAAATATAAATAAAACTACAAAGTAAGAGGAGAGCTCATGTACTTATGTGTTCGGAGTGATCATACTCCTTGCAGTAATCGCGTTCCCATCTTTTACGGTACCCTGCAAAAAGCCGAGCATCCTTCTCCGCTGTCTTCATGGCCAACGCCGACTTGCCTCCGTCGACACGATCATCTTGGATGGTCGACATTGAACTGGGCAAATATGACCGCCACCTGTCCATTGTCAGTAAGTTAGACGGCTCCATGATGGTGCGGTCTAGTATTTGCCGAGTGTCTAACGTCTGACAATCGACAAACATTTACGCCGGTAAACTTTGCCCGTTGCCACCTCTTTTCTCGCGTACATGAAAGTTTTGCCAAGTGTCTTTAAGGTATATTACTCGGAAAACACAACATGGGAAATTTATTTCCCTCCCGCCTCCTTTTCCCGCCTTGTGAAAGACTTTGTTGAGTTTCCTTCGGACAAACACTCGGCAAACATGAAAAAAATCGTGGAGAAGGATGGAGACACATCTAGTTGAAGATGGAAGCAGGAAGAGCCAAGCGTGAAGCAGCAAGTGGACATAGTACTAAAGCAGCAGGAGCATGGAGACTAAAAATGCAAGTCGCCAAGTGTCGGCCGTCACTTTCCAGGGAAGGATAGAAGTGGGAGATAACTTGAGCCCAAACTATTTCTGATCCGGGTGAGACAGACTAGGTTAACCGCTCAAGGAATCGAGGAAAAGGCGTCAATAATAGGAAAAGCCTTATAATAGATCGACAAGCTACCAGTAGCATTCTAAATTTGTAACATTTAGAATCAGGCGGTTCCAATCCCTCGTGAATTAAGCCGCATTGAACAGGCGCGCTTCCAGATTGCAACTGCAATTTCCCAAGCACATCGCAAACGGACATACATAAACAACCGTATCCATAGAGATGCATATTGGAAACGGAGACAAATTTATAACCGTTGCCAACACTTTTGGTAACGGAGATATAAATTCTCCGTAACCAATGTTGACGGACCAGCCTCTGCCAGGCCTCGTCCGCAACGCTAAAATCGCGATTCTCTGTGGCCTAACTCGTGCCGTTTCCATAGAGGGGTATCCGATGTGTCGTTCTGTACTAGTGACTATATGGATTCAGTTTGTAATTCTATTAGACTTGTGCCTCAAGTTAGGGTTTAGCCCCAAGTCGGTTTTGTCAGAAATATAATATATACATAGCACGGCCCTTTCCATCAGTTCGGACTTTTGAGATAGTTGGCTAGTGCATCAATTCAATATGGTATCAGAGCCAGAGGTCTAGAGTTCAAATCCTGGCCAACGCAGTATTAAAAATAAATATCTGCGGACACCCTAGTCCACGTCCTAGGTTCGTGAAGAAAAAGTCCACAGCCTGGACGTGAGGGGGAGTGTCAGAAATATAATATATACATAGCACGGCCCTTTCCATCAGTTCGGACTATTGAGATAGTTGGCTAGTGCATCAATTCAATAGGTTTGGTTTTGTAATATTAATACCCATGTAGTCCGGCCGTATCAATCAATCAATATTCGAGTATTACAATTTTACAACTACTGATATAGGCCCCTTCTTTTTGGCTTCTCAGGCTGCTTCCCGGTGCCCCACAGCAGAAGCGTAAAAGAAATCTCCGGCTTCCAGTTTGCTTATTCCCACCGCAAAACCCACTTCCTTACTATAACCAGAAACTGGTAGCGACCTGATTCTGGAGAGCTTCCTGAGCTTCTCCGCCGGGATACGAATGGGTACATCACATCGCGTCCGTTCTTTGGTCGAATCGCTGCTCCCTGACGCTAACGCGGTGATGCCGTCGCCTTGGTGTCTAGAATTCACGTTCTCTACCTGCATGCACATGGGCCAGCTGCCCAGCTAATTACCTATTTATTAATTATTTATTATGTAATGATGCCGGCTAATCCATGCATGCTTGAAGGATTCTGCCTTAACTGGCTTGCGACAATTAATTTGTGTATGTATTGTACTCCTACAGAGAAAAACTAAAGAAAAATAGACTAAATGTTGCTTATTTATTGTATTTGATTGCTCAAACTTTTTTTATTGATGTATGATTTATTATTTTGACTAGTAGTCTACATTGTGAGACCGCTGTGCTAATTACACACTTAGTGAATGGTTATATTGTTGAAACTAGTGGGCATCATTATTTATTGTCATGTACCTTTTCATATTAATTTTTATTTATTTCTAACTCATTTTCTATTGAAAACTAGTTTAACATCGCTTTATGAAGTGCACATAAATTTAGGGGCATAACAGACATCTCACAACTCATCATATACAATAATCCAAAACATGATAACCTAAAAGAAATCTCTCTTTAGTTTCTCGGAGTTTCTACCCACCACAGATTCTCCCCACCGGAATCCATAAGCAGAAGCCCAAAAAAAGTGGCCCATAGCCATGTGACATCCCACTATTTTTACTCCTACTCACTTTATCTCTCTTCTTGTTCTTCAGGTCTGACCAACTTCTTCGAATTTTCAATTTAGCTCTATTCTTAATGGAGAGGCGATTTGGCTCCCGCGTGCATATGCTCCTGCTATTTTGTTCAAAATATAAAAAATATGAAAACGTTTTTAAAAAATCTGAAAAAATTAGGGAACAAACACATACAAGTGCTAAACATGCGTGAATATTTTCGAAAGAAAATGACACTTTATGTGGACTGTGCAAGAAAGACAAAATCTGGGTTTTGAAAAATGTATTTTAAAATGTCATTTCGGCTACAAAATTTGTCTTTTTTGCACAGGCCACAAAAAGTGTAATTTCCTTCCGAAATTATTCACTCATGTTAAACACTTGTATATGTTTGTGCCATATTTTTTCAGATTTTTTGGAGGTGTTTTCATATTTGTTAAATTTTACACAAATTAACAGGAGCATATGCACCCGGGTGCCAAAGTGAATTTCTTAGTTAAATATAAGCCTCCTAACTTCTCCACAACTTTCTCTCCTCTCCTGCCACTACGTACTCCTTATACTACACTAAGCCTCCCAAAGGTGAGAACGTATCCAGTGAAGCAAACCAATCTATGCACCAGCTACATCCATGGACTGTGGGTCTTTGGATGGAAAATGTGCGTACCGGATCTAACAACAAGGTAGACTGCTGGTATAGTTTACAAAGTGAACCTTTCCTGTGATGTAAAAAATGCACCAACATTCCTTTCTAGCTAGTCCCATCGTCTCTCCCTTTTCACCTTCGAGCTCTGGCCGACGACGCAGCTGCATGCGTGGCGTCGCGGGTGGAACGCCGGCTCTTTTCCATCTCGATGGCGAGGCTATCTGGACGGCGCGACCGCCTCGATCGCCGCGTTCTCGTGCCCCACGCAGCCATGCTGCTGTTCTCCGAAATCTAGTAAGATCCGCATCCATTTGTTGGGAAATCTAGTAAGAGCATATTTTTGGCAGAACAATGAGGCTGGGTAGACCCAGCGGATGATACGCCACGATATTTACCGTTTCTGTGTTGATTGGTAATTATGATGGAAAATGTTAACATCTTTATATCCTTTGACCATGAATATGATAGGATTGTGTATTTTTTTTTTTTTTGTGTTTCACCACACCGTAACAAATATAGGCTGCGGAGACAAGGCATGATATAACTCACGGGATACTGAAATACAGGTAGGATAAAATGCACCGTACCATTAAACGAACACAACAAGACATCGGTACCAAGTGTTGCTTCACATGATACCGAATCATCTCGTTTCTGGTATTGGTAAGTATTGTGAGGCAATATTAAGTGTACATGGGAATTGATAGGTTCAACTGAGCGTCAATCGAATAACAATGAAATTTATTATGGACCTCCAGTGCTTCGCTGTTGATTATTGATCAGAAATAGTTCTGAGTCATGTCCACTTGTTATTAAACATGTAGGGTCACACACTTAAATCATATAAAGTCTTTTGTGTCCATTGCATAGATGCTTTGGAATAATAAAGCGTCACCAAAATGGTTCCGACGTGATCGAAATTATTTGCTTGATAGAATCAGAGAAGATGATAAGAAATGACTGCTTCATTTTGACACATTGTTAATTTTTTTCAAGCTCTTAGTTATTACACTGGTTGAAATCTCCTAGCTGCTGCAAGCTTCAGAAATTATAGAAAAAATGGTCGGTGTCTGTAGGAACAGCAGACCAAGCAACAGTCACGGTTACCTGAGCTTGACCAACAATACATTGTTGCTGGCTCATGAGGCAATTTTGGGCCTTGAAATGGACGCGACCTTCTGCAGCGACATCACCAGTTTTTTTGTAGGCTTGTATGACAACGTTCAACCCTCCTCCACGTTCTACACAAACAACTTGCCTCGACAGAGGTACATACCCACTATCACCTTGCGGCATTTCTCTACCTTTCGACTCAATCAGCACAATCTTCTGGTTGCCACCACTATCAGTGGTTCTCCTTAGTACTGGGGTGCAAGAAACCTGGCCGCCATATGTGAAATTCATCGGACATAATTTTTTCTTCTTGTTGACCATCTGGACACCCACGATAGTGGCCTGGACTGCCGGTTGAACTGTCTGCAAGCACACCTCTAGCGTACAGAAGATGTTGTCGAAGCACAGGGTTGTACTGCTGCTTCCTCCACCAGCATAAGCACGCGCACGAGTGATCAACTGTTTGTCTTGAGAGCCTGCTGGACGATTCACTCTCAGATAGATCTCAAAGTAGACCTTGTCCTCCGACAGGATCGCACGGAACGGACCAGTCAAGTGCAGAAAAGGATCCTGCAAGCAATCGCCTTTAACTTGCAGTCAATAATCAAAATCTAAAAGAGAAAATCGATCTTCTTCTGCGAGACAAGATAGTACGTACATCCTGTGTAAGTACTTGCGCCTCAAATCGGCGCGAGAGAAGAGAATGTTTCGCCTGGAATCCAAGGCGTCTCGGACGGCGACCATGCCGTACACAGACAATGGGAACTCAAAACCTCCAACATTGTCATCTCTGAGATCGAGTTTCATGGAATTGATCTGCAAGGTTTCCGCGCCGATGTACGGAACCTTTTCGGTGTGTAGTGTGTATAGTGCATTGAGCTCACCACGGCTGTATGCACCCAAGCAAGAAAATTAACACGCAGAGCAGCAGCAGCAGCAAGTTTCAAGGAAATATAACTAAAACCACAAAGTACGTACTTTTGTGTTGGAAGTGATCGCAGTCCACTTTGCAACACCTATTTTCCCAGCCTATACGGTACCTCCGGTAAGCCTCCATCTCCTCTTCAGCCGTCTCCTCGGCCAATGCTGATTTGGCTCTGTCGACATGATCATCTTGGATGGTCAACGAATTGCGATCTGCTGCAGGTTCGGTCGTCGCAGATTCTTCTGCCTTGGCCATCGTCTTTTGTACCTCCTTTAGCATCGCCCTCCTCTCTTTTTCCTCGGCTTCATCCTGTATGAAAGAATCGCCAAAACGATCCAATTTGAATTGGAGCATCTGCTGCAAGATCTCCTCATCGATCAATTCTTGGTCCGTGGCCACAGATTGTGTCGCCGTTGAATCCATGGATCCCTTCCAGACCAGTAGGTACGGCACGCGCGATTGCCCCCTGGATCGATCCCCTCTGGCAGTATATATTGCCCCAGCCCCTCTTGGCTAGCAGAACACGGACTCCAACTTGGACTCGATCTAGAACACATACGGGCTCTAGACCTAGAAGAATTTAGACACCGCCTCCAACAAGAATTGGTGTAGGTTTTTAGAGTCCGTACGTATAACTCACACGGACGGATGGTTTTGAAGGCTGCCTCCTAAAAAGTACGTACTGTAGGATAGGACACGACAAAATCAGTAGACAAATTCGACAAGGCAAGGATTAGATCGTGCGACGACGAACACAGCTAGCAATGGAGGCTTTGCCCGATGACATCTTGACGGAAATCTTCTCCTACCTGCCGGCCAAGTCCGCCGTCCGCTTTCGCTGCATCTCGCGCGCCTGGCACGCCACGCTCTCCTCGGCGTCCTTCATCCAGCTACATCTCCGGCGAGCCAACAAGCCAGGCGAGTTCAAGTTTTTCTTGGGTCTGCCCAAAAACACACTGGAAGAAGAATCCTACAACGGCGAATACCGCATCGGAAGAAGCAGAATCCTACGACGATACCGCATCGGAAGAAGCAGAATCATACGACGACGACGACGGCGACACCTGGGTGGACGAGTTCTACTTTTATGCCTGGCAGCCCGGTGGTGGGGTACAGAAGCTCACGCCCAACGATTTCGGCCAGCCGCATCCTCTCACCAGGCCTCTCCATGGCCTCGTCCTCATCTGCTGCTTCGACACCGGCTACCACATCTGCAACCCTAGCACCGGTGCAACTTGGCTCTGCCGGACAGCCATCTGCCGACAAAGATGATCCTGCGGCCTCCTCGGCGACAAGTCATGCCGCCGTACTACCTGCACGTAGCCTACGGCTTTGGTTACTGCTCGGTGACCCGCGAGTACAAGGTGGTTCGTGTGTTCAGCACCGTGGTAGACGAGCAAGACGAGTACAGTCCGATCCTCTGCGAGGTCCTTGTCCTCGACAAGCTGGCCTACTGGAGGCATGCTGCCCAACAGCCTCCCGCGTGCATCGTCCGGGAGGAGAACCCGGGCGTGTTCCTCCACGGGTATCTACACTTCCTTTGCGCCACAACCAAGGCATCCTCGCTTTCAATGTCACTAAAGAGACATTCGGCTCGGTTTTAATGCCGCCGCAAAATTCGATGGAGGATGCTCCAATCAAGATGATGGAGCTAGACGGGTGCTTATGCGTCTGCCGCGGAGACGTGGATTACGGCGATGGCACGTACCATATCTTGGTGTTGAGAGATTACAAGCAAGGAAAGTGGGAACATCTCTGTCGGATGAATCCAGCGACTTGGACGGAACCAGAGCGGATGCAACTCACGTCCTCCTGGATAGCTCCGCTTGGCATGTACAACGAATAAGAAGATCATGTTTGGTACGGGTACTTGTAAGTTGTTTGCAGTGGACGTTGCAGACGGCAACACACCGGTGGTCATATTCAACCCAGAAGAGACACTTGGTGGCAACTTTGAGGACGACAATTGGCGTCGCTTAGGACTGTTTGAGGAGAGCCTTGTGCCTGTGGGCCGCACAATTGAGGAAATGGTCGTGTCGTCACCCAAGACCAAAGCTTGGTTTGACATCCTCAAGTGGATGCCTACGCGGTCGGTTGCTGATTTAAGCTTGGTCTGTAGGGCATGGCATGCGATGGTCAAGGATGATCATTTCATTCGGTCGCACGTCATCCATGCAAACTTGAATAGAAGCCCTCGTATCATGATGGCCACGGATCCAACATTCGGAGTGTACAGTGATTTGGAGGACGTTGTTAATGGACGTGCATTTTGCCCGTCGTTTCTTCATTTTGTATGTTCTCAGCCATGTCATGGTTTGAATTCGGGAACCATTGGTTCTCGGAGCTTTGTATGCAATCCTGTGAGGGGGCACGTGGAGAACATTGTGCTTGATGGTGTCGACGACGAAACTTTCTTTGCTGGTCAAACCGGGTTGGGATATGACTCTGGGGAAAACAGGCATCTGCTAGTGCTCGTCACTTACAAAAAGAAGAACTTGGCAACACGAGAGTACCAACTTGAGTGCAAACTACGGTACGTGAATGGGGAAACATGTGATTCAATAGAACCTCCTCCTAGGCCAGTTGCTGATGTGTCACCGACCTATGTCGATGGTAAAATCTTCTGGCTGGTAGATCCTAACCTTGGGATAGCTTCCTAAGTTGTGAGATCGTGGCATTCAACCTCGAGACCCACAAATTTGAAGTTCTACAAGGTCCTCCATGCCACAACCACGACAACGGGCATATGTCCATTCTCCAGGTTGAAGGTGCACTATGTGTGGCTTGTTCGGACAAGAGCAGCAATGTGATTGACATGTGGATGATGAAAGATATTGGCATCTGGTTCAGGAAGCATCACATAGAGCTAGAAAGGTTCTCGCCGGAGTATTCATCGGACAAAACTACACCATTGGCTGTTGATCAGATGGATGGGCGGATTTTGCTTAGCACGGGTCAGTCGTTGGGCTATTACGACCCCCGGACTACGAGCGTGGAGACTCTCTTCAGTAATGTAAACACGCTATGGGGTCAATATAAGTTCTGCCCTATTATCTGCGATGAAAGTTTTGTCGGCACACTCTGATTACAATTACCGAGTGAATTATATTTCTCAAGGTGCTCCTATGATTTTAATTTACCAAGACATCATGTATTTCCCAAGACTGCATTCCCTCGCTCTTCATCTTATTTAAGTGAATTTTGTAAGTAACTATCTACTCCAGTTCATGAGTAACGATGATATTAGTTTTCCTTACCGATGGCTAAGGTTAATTGTACTTACTACAGCTTGTTGATATTATCTCACACTGCTTTTGATTCCATTGTTTCAATGATATTATAGTCTAGCATCCATGAAAAGATGGTATGATTGGAAGGTATTTGACAAAATAGGCAGACGGGACTGGTTATAGTATTTCAGCCCACCACAAGCACATATGTAGTCCATAGTGCAAATGACAAGTGAAATCTTGGATGAATCTACATGTTAGTTAAAGCATGGCGAAAACATGGCTCAGTTAGCCACATGCCTCATTGGCTGGAACGCCGGGTTTTATTCTGCCTCAGCTGCTGGGTACAGATAAACATTTCAAGGTCATCTGCTGTTATATACATTTCTTTTGATCGCGTTTCTACAATGTTTAGAGTTTTTGACCTGTTTATGGAGATGTCTGCTCGGTTAGAAGATACAATGAGAGTTATTTTATCCCACATAGGTGATAGCGTAATTTTCGGGTTGGTCCCTCATCCACATAGACGTTCTACATGTTCTCTGATTGATTCTTGTATTGCACCATGTTTACTGGTTTTTTTATATTTGGAGTATTTGGGCTCTGTGAATCGTTGCTATGCACTGGGTGTAATATTTTGTATGTACCTCATGATAGTTTGAGAATAAAATTGCCCTTTATCAGATAAAATCTGTTGGGAGACACACACGCACACGCATGAGCTACAACTTCTAGTATGATACATCGCGTGTGTGTATACCCTACGCAACTAGTGTCTGACGATTCGAGAACAGGTCGACGACCTGGTGGCAAGCGGTGCGAGAGCGCACGCTGCCACCCGAGTTCGAGCCTTTGGTTCGGCGGGTGCTCATGTGGAGTCTCCTATTAAAAAATGCCATCGGGTGCTAGTGCCTGGGATGGTCTTGTTTTAGTGTCTGACTGTTCGGTGCTACTCCAGCGCTGTGAGTAGCAATATCTTTTTTCTGACCGAGCTCACCGGACGAAAAGTCTGTTTGTGCCTGGGATACATGTAGCCCGGTTATTTATTTATTTTTAATCACAATTTAAAGTTTCAAAAAATTCTGGAAAAAATACTAGGTGTTAACAATGACTTGATCTATGCTTCTGCAAAGTTACAACTCAAAATAGTTTGTACTGCACCCTACATGAAAATAACAAATCCTCACAATTTGAGCAATTTTAAATAACTACTCTAGATCTAGAAATTTGTCATTTTACACAGGATAAAATACAGAGTATTTCTCATTTCTTTTCTGCACACAGGTAAAAATCGTCCTTATTTACATTTAGAATTTTTTGAAATAAAAATTGTAGATTTCAAATTTCAAAATACCAGGCTAATGTAGCCCAGGAGAAAAACACCATACTCCTCACCGGAGCTTTCAAAAATAATAACTGAAAACTACATTTTGAAAACTAAAAAAAATCTGAATTTTTTTCAACCGACAACAACATCTATGTGTTTAGTTTCTACGACACAAGTTACAGAATAACAAATTTGGAATAAAAACAAGTTTTTTTTTATTTTAGCGCCACAAATTTGTCATTTTTGTGTGTCTTAAACTATAAAAAATTAAAAGATCCAAATACTAATTTATTTTTGCAAATACCAGGCTCCTTGGAGCCTGGACAAGTAATACTAGCTAGTACACCTATGAAATCAATGCACGAAGAAGTTTACATTATGTTGGCTAATCAGGGGATGGGGCCCTCTCTGAATTAAGGGGGGTGGGCCGTGAGGATGATGGGGACACGTCGTAAATGTTGTCCGAAGTAGTAATAATTTGTGAGTTAAAAAATATAATCCAAAATGATCTGTTGATAAATTTCACAGTACATATTCACAAATACAGACTTACAGCCCCACACTATTACATAATAGAAAGATGAAACTTGTGCATAACTAACAGCAGCTGGGCAATCATAGCCCCATGCTGAATCCGTCTTCGCGGCCGGCACAACCCTGTGTCGATGTCGTCGTCGGTGACGCCGCAACAAGTTCCATGGATTCCATGATCAAATTAAGGTAAGAAATAAAGTAGCAAGTCCTCCCAAGAACAAGTAATTAAGATGTTAATAAAAAACTCCTATGCTCATCAAATTTCTATCGATTTGACATGTGCCTTTTATCTAGGTGTAAGATTCTCCAGCGATGTATAAAAGTATATATGACAATATGAACTTCAGTTTTATGCATGTTGGTTCATTCTTCAAGATTGTGAAAATTGGAAAAACTTTGACACTGTTTGAAGTGACAAGTGGCAACATGCAAGAGTGAGGGTGTCGATTTAGAAGAACAAGATCTGATGCCCGGGGCTGGCTCGGAACGGCATATTAGGAGAAAGAAAGCAATGACTGCATAATCTTCCTCCTTCCAAAATTCACTTGTCGAGTACATAGAGTAGGTCTTATCATCTTCGAATCGTAAGTAGTTGATGCACAAAAGGAAAAAAGAAAGGTGGTCCACCTACTTTGACAGTGCATGGCCTAAAGATTAAGTGGATGCACAACCGTAGTAAACTAAAGAAAAACACCGATAAGCGCACATTATGTCCACCGAAACAAAAATCATGAGGCCGAAAGCAAAGGGCAAAGGATGAATTTTATGCATCTTATATCTTCGATGACGTGTTGGGATGTGGCCGAATTTGGTGGCATTTTGGTGGTTCAACTATTGGATGAGACTTTATTTTTGCATTTTGTTGGGCCGGCTTGGTTTTTTCCTTTTTGATTTTGTTCCAAATGCCAAAAAGAGAAAAAGTGGAATAGGGCCGGCTGTTTGGGGGGTGACGCGGGGGCAGACCCCCATTGTGTGGGAGGGTATTTACAGTACAATTTACTACTTCCAGGAGGTGGTAGTACTGAATCATGCATCTCAGACGTTCATTATATTGGAACTTTGAACATTCCTTAATTGTTCCATTTTTGCCCAGCCTATGAGTATTTTTGACAAACCTGGCCTTTTTGAGCGACTAAACGCATGTGTGGCCTCTTATCAAAACTATTTTCAAATCTGGCTTCTCGGGGTCGGCGCCAAATAGGATGGAGCCGACCTTGTTAAGCTGCGTCCCAGATTGCTTAAGAAGTAATGTTCTCTCAAATGACTAACCCAAATAGAGCAAAACTTTCCCAGATAGCTTACATACATGTAATTGAATTACTGGAATTGTTTTGAAAAATTCTGGAAACTTGAATTTTCGATCAAATTTTGAAGTGAATATTCAAATTAAACACAAACTAATATTTACTAATATTGCCAGTTATGTGGTTAAACTATGCGGACAATTATAAAATTATACTTGTAATATAACATAACATGCTAAACATAAGACCCACATAAGTATAAAAGTTTAATATAAATTGTATCTGCCCTTGGCCAACTTTTTCTTGGACCTAAGGGGAAAGAATTGTATTTACAACTTTTTCTTGGATGACATTGGCTACATGATAAGGGGATGGTGGGATATAGAGGATTAGTCGCAGTGTGCTCCAACGAATTTTTGGATGACATGTCTGTCCCCTTCTTCCCGTGCCTCAGTAACGAACAGGAACCTCCTCGAGTCCCCACCATTCATATAGCTCCTCATGAACTTTTATCGACGGAACGTCAAAGAACCAGAGCCCGATAATGGCGACGATCAACCTAATATGCAACATGGCATGAGACACTCCATATTTCCTCGATTCAGCACTAATTAAGCCTCGTTGCTTAAAACCAACACTTACAAGTGGCACCCGCTCCAAGTCAGTTTTAATTTTTTTATTAGGCCGACAAGTGGGACCAGATCCAAGTCAGCAAATTATTGCCACGTCAACCCTGACAGATGGGTCTCAGTTGGGCCATCAATTCATGTTTAATTCGTGATCAGTGTTTTTTGCGATTATTCTAAATAATGTTGTTTCACGCAAAACATGCATGGTTTGTTAAAATTTGACATGCTAGAAAATTTCAACTGTAAAAAAGTAGTGTAGTTGGTTCAGTTTATACTGTACAAGTTTCAGTATAGATGCTTACTTAAATATACACTAGAAACCGCTACTGAGACATTTTTTATATCGTACTCTTTATGGACCTTACAATAACTACTTATAGAGTATACCTATTGTATTATAGAAAACATAGTTGTAAAAAAATTTGTTACAAAATATAGTTTAGTATATTTAAATAACTCATAATGAAACAAACACAAACTAATATTAGTATATTGCCAGTTAAGGGGTTAAACTATGCGAACAATCATAAAATTATACATGTAATATAGTATAAGATGCTAAACATAAGACCCACACGAGTATAAAATTTTAATATAAATTGTATTTGCCCTGGAACAAATTTTTCTTAGATCGAACCGATATTCAAATAGTGAGAAGAATTGTCATGAATGTTTAGTAGTCCCCTCGGTCTCCTTTGCAATTTAGTAGACATCATCAAACACGACATCTTCCATGTCCGTAGGAACAATGGACCAAGAAACAGTAATTGTTACCTGAGCTTGACCTACAATACATTGCTGCTGGCTAATCTTGCAACTTTGGGTGGTGAAATGGACGCGACCTTCAGCATGGACACCACACTTGTCCAGTTAGGACCTGCTGCTCATCCATCGGCTTTTACGTCGTCGAAACCGGCAGCCCTCCGCCATGTACCGTGGTCCATTTACGCTCATTCGTGGAAATTTGTTATCCTGAATTGAATAGAGGAGCTAACTCTGAGAAGTGAATGAAATGGGTAACTTCAGTCAACTAGCATGCAAAATACGAACAAAATGTTAATGTCTATACTCCTGGAAACTGCGTTAACATGCATTTTTTGGTATTCGCAAAAAACATACTTTTTTGGTGGTACTTTTTATTCCTTTTTAACATGCATTCTTCTTGAATCTAGCAATGTTTCCTTTCTTTCCCACAGGTGCCAATCATTGCTTTGTTGTGCTATAGACTGTTGACAAAATAGTTGATTTGTGTCTGTTGACATGATGTTATGTGTTGGGGCGTCGGGGGATCGTGCGCCAAGTCGAACCCCTAAATCTAGTCACTTAGTATTGCCTCTTAGAATAACTCATTGATGCGCACCCTTGAATCTAGTACCTTAGTATTGCCTCTTACACTAACTCACTGATGAATGGATGACTTTGTTTTCCTGGTCATGGACATAAGATTGTCAAGATCAATGAGAGCACATTTTTGGCAGAACAATGAGGCTAGGTAGACCCAACAGATTATATGACACGATATTTATCCTTACTGTGTTGATTGGTATTATCACAGAAAAGACTAACATGTTTATGAAGGTGTTAGGATTGTGCATACTCAAAAGGTTGTTTTGGTTCTGTCTTTCATCACAATGTAACAGGGTGATCATAACATCAACTTCTGGTTAATCCATAGAATGTGTATTGATCTTAATGATTTTGTGTAGGACATCCCCAGATTTTGTGTAGGCGACCTTCTGCAGCGACATCCCCAGATTTTGTGTAGGCTTGTATGACAACGTCCAACCCTCCTCTACGTTCTACACAAACAACTTGCCTCGACAGAGGTACATACCCACGATTACCTTGCGGCATTTCTCTACCTTTCGACTCAATCAGCACAATCTTCTGGTTGCCACCACTATCAGTGGTCCTACTTGGTAGTGGGATGCAAGCAACCTGGCCGCCAAATGCAAAATTAATAGGCCATAAATCTGTCTTCCTGACAAACTGGACACCCACGATAGTGGCCTGGACTGCCGGTTGAACTCTCTGCAAGCACAACTCTAGCGTACAGAAGATGTTGCCAAAGCACAGGGCTGCACTGCTTCCTCCGCCGTAACAGCATGCACGAGTGATCAACCGTTTTTCTTCATAGCCTTTCACTCTGAGATTGATCTCAAAGTAGACCTTGTCCGTCGACAGGATCGCACGGGACGGACCAGTAATGTGCAGAAAAGGATCCTGCAAGCAAGCAATGTGCAAGTAATCATCAAGATCTAAAAGAGAAACGATCTTCTGCAAGATAAGATAGTATGTACATCCTGTGTCAGTTCTTGGGCCCTGGTGCTGTTGCAAGAGAAGATAATGTTTCGCCTGGAATCCAAGGCGTCTCGGACACCAACCATGCATGCCGTATACAGACAATGGAAACTCAAAACCACCAGGATTGTCGTCTCTGAGCTTGAGTTTCATGGAGAAGATCTGCAAGGTTTGCGCGATGCTAGATTGGACCATTCCGGGCGTGTAGTGTGTAAACTGCATTGAACTCAGCACGGCTGCATGCACCCAAGCAAGAAAATTAACATGCAGTTGGTTATGTTCAGTGAAGAAGAAAAAGTAATTGTAGACCATATAGCAAAACGTAAGCAGTCTATGGTACAGATATAGTTATATGTCTCTACCTTTTGTGAAGATCATGCACTTCCTAGTTAAGTAGGAGCGAGTTTAGATCCGCTGACTATGATAGCTTTACAAAAGCATGATCAGCTGACTACGTAGTTATTACAATGTTAGATGCTATTGTCACTTGTTAAAAAACCATTGAAATAAATAGGGAGCCTTGGTTAATATTTTAGTAGTCTCATTTGGTGATGAAGTTGTATTCTTATTATTCTGTTGTGTAAAGATCAATTCCATTATCTTAATGGATGCTCTTTGAAATTAAGTTGATTATTCATATGCATTAGAATTAGTTTTGATTGAGCTCATTTATATATATTACCTATAATATTTGTTATGTAGATAGTTTGACATTGTAATACAAAACATCTTTTGTTGACACCATTGTCAGCAAAGTACTAGCTCTTACATAAGCAGCAGCAAATTTCAAGGAAATATAACCAAGTAAGAGGGCTCACGTACTATTGTGTTCGAAGTGTTCATAGTCGACTTTGCAACACCTATTTTCCCATGTTTCACGGAACGTATTGCAAGCCTCCTCCTCCTCGTCTGCCGTCTTCTTGGCCAACGCTACTTTGGCTCTGTCAACAACATGATCATCTTGGATGTCCGATTTGCTGCTGCTGGCCACCGTCGTCGCAGACTCTTGTGCCATGGTTGGCATCTTGGGTTGCCAGGGGAGGAGCAAGGCCTTCTTTGTCCTGGCCATTTCGCTCGTGCCTCCTTTAGCTCGGCCCTCCTCCCTTTTTCCTCGGCTTCATCCTGTATGGGACTCGGGACCAGCTTAGATTGGTGTACGACTGTACGTACATAGGCTCGAACTCGGACTCTCGAGGTTCTGTTCGATTCTTCAGGTACATGCATGCATGTATAATGTATTCCATCACGGTAACTTAGATTGCTTTGGAGTAATAATTACCGGAAAATCAGATTTTGCTGAGTTCTGCTGAATTAGCCGAGTGTCAAAACACTGACACGAGTATACGCCGAGTATGTCGGCAAAAACACACTCGGCAAATATCGGAGCCTCAGCGTATCAGCAAAGTCAGCCGCCGTGTGTCTGATGTTTGTCCAGTGTCGGTGGTCTGATGTTTGTCCAGTGTCTAACGAACTGACACTAGAGAAACATTTACACAGCAAAACGTTGGCCCGTTGCTGCCTAATTTCCGTGTACATGATTTTTTTTTTCAAGTGTCGTAAGATTTAATACTCGACAAGCACAACACGGGAAATTCATTTCGCTCGTGCCTTTGTTTCCCTCCTTGTGAAAGGCATTGACGAGGGTCTTTCCTGCGTAAAAGCGCTGTGTCTCGACGCACCCACTCCGTATCTCACCATTTTCTTCACACCTAACCAACGTCCCTGATGAGCTTTCCCCAGTATCCCCACGCGTATGCACACCGTATAATACGCTCTGGCCGGCCGGACAACCTTCTAGCAGTGATTTTATTTCTGTTTTAGACTCTGTTAAATCAGTACATATATTTGAGTACAGTTTTTCAGTTGAGTACCGATGTATTCCAGATGCTAAATTGATGTAATATATTTCCACGTTTGTCACGTGTCGAGATTAATTACCTCTATTTGCAATAGAGATTTTTAATTTCTTGCAAATATAAATTCAGGACCTCTATAGTGGTGATGTCACCCTTCAATAAATGACATGCATGCCCACATTAAGGTAACCCACGAGCATTAAATGACATGCATGCAAGCCTCACATTAAGTAAATCAATAAATTAATTATATGTTATTCTATTCACCAACCCAGTATTTTCAGTCTTATTGCCAACATTGTATCGCTTATATCTTTTAAACGGAATGTCCGATTTTTGATATTTTTTTATATTCGAGAACTTGTTGGGGAGATCTTGAAAACAAGATCAATATTGGACTTTTTCATGCGTTTTTCAGAAACTTCAAAAATCGACTGCTGAATGGTATTGAAACCACAAATAGTCCATGCATATTTTAATTATGACTATTTGTGACATCACAAATATTTCATAAAATTTGTGCACACGTAAACCATTTTTTAAGTGCATTTTATTTTGAAAAAATCAATGAAATTTCATCAAATTAATAATATTTCATAAAGTTGAAAACAAATCAAGTTTTCGTAATTTGAAAACTTTTCAAATTTAAAATTTTGATTTCAAATTTCAAAATATCAATAATTTTAATAAATATTAAATATTCATTTTTCAGAAATTTTAGATATTTAGAAAATAATATAATTTTACCATATGTCATAGAAAAGTTCAAATATTTTCCAAATAATTATTTTAAATGTTTTCTAAATACTAGGTAAATATTCATACTTAGTTTTTTAAGTTTTTGTTAAAAAACTAGATTTATATTTTTTCAAAAAATTCGGATATTTAGAAAATATTTCAATTTTACAATTGTCATAAAAAATTTCAAATATTTTCTAATTAAATATTTCTAAGTGTTTTCCAAATAATAGCTAAATATTCACTTTTAAAAATGTTTAACTTTTAGTAAGTATTTAAACTAAAAATTTCCAAAATTTCTGGTATTTAGAAAATATTTGATTTTGCATTTGTCATATATTTTTTCAAATATTGTCCAATTAATATTTTGGATGGTTCCTAAATAGTAGTTAAATATTCATATTAAATATTTAGTTTTTCTGAAATTTCAGATATTTAGAAAATAGTTAATTTTATGATATGTAATAAATATTTAAAGTATTTCTAATATATTATCTAAATGGTTTCTAAATACATCAATCTCCGCAATGAAATGCCTTCTCTCCTCGATCTAGGAAATAATATAACAGTTAAGGATATTTGAACTTGTTGATGTGCAAGATTGATGCAAGAAAACAATAGTTAAAGATGATAAAATCACTTACAGAGGGCTCTTTCTATCCTCATGGACCACCGCCATAGTGTAGCCATTGCTTGGCTTTGTTATACTTATGCCTTTCTTGATAGTGTTGGATGACGCCAGCATGCGTCGGGTTGGTAGTGAGGTAGAAGACCGCCAAATCTTTCATATGCTTCTGGTCCAGCAGTCGAAACCCATCTCTCTAACCTAGCAACACCTAGATTAACAGCTGGAGCCTGCTCCTGTTCAAGTTTTTCTGCACCTTGCTTGTAATTTTCTGTATCAGAGACATCTGACCACCTAGAAATGGAAAACAAATTAGTATATGATACACTAGCTTGAACAAATTACTTATTCATCTAACAAATGTTTATCTCAAAGTAATCAAGTCACAGACCACAGTACAATTTTGTTACTAGGCAAGAATGAAGGTGGATAGACGGAAGCAGAGAAAGTTGAAGACAGATTCTAACTGAACAAATGATTTTGGAAGGGACACTATCATGGAACTAAACTACTAAAGGAAGGTCGTGATCTCAAAGCAGGTCGAGTACATACATTGTTAAAAAAACTATTGCAATTAGCACTGCATGAACTTTGGAAAATTTTGCAACCGATGTTAAAACCTGCACTTGATGCATTTCTTAACTTGATATTTAATCTTAAGCCAACCATTTGTGAATTGGTTCCCGAACAAATGAATATAATTTTATCTCCTCATAGAAAACAAGTGTAAATTATAAATGGCATGGAAATAAGATGGGGGCAACCAACAAACTAAGGCCTTCATTGATTTGTAGGAAAGGAAATTCAAAGGAATAGGGATGGGAAAGGATTGCATGTGAAAACCTGCCCTCGTTCCTTGTGCATAGGAAATGAAAAATTAGCTCTGAGTGGATTTTCACTTCCTGCATGTTTTGCCTTGAAACTGATATTGGAAGGAAAAATTCCTGCAGTTTTCCTTTCCACACTTCATGTGAATCAATACGTGAACAGTGGCAACTTTGGAAAATTTCTTAATCCTTTAGGATTCCTCTGCATTTCCTCCAAACCAAAGGAGGCCTAAACTGTTACTTAACGCTGACTACTATGTGCAAAGGCATGAATCACAATTCACATCTCCTCCGTTTCTACCCGCAAACCTGCGGCTCTTGTACTAGAGAGTGCACGAGGCATATTGGGCCTCTCGAAATGGTTGACGGACGTCGGGCCGATAGTGGCCTCCCGTGTGTGCCGTGTGCGTTGCTGCAACAAAAGAAAAAACAAGGCCTAGGTCAGCAGCCACGAACGCTGTTGTACGAAGGGATGAAACGCTATGTTGATTTGACCTTCCATGAGGTGTTGGCCTTGGTGCATCTCCGGCCGTTTCCACCGTTTTGCACATAGCTAGGTTCGTCGCCGTTAATTTTGCAGCATCGATCGGCACGTATAGAAAGAAACAAACACAGCTGTCGGGTCGTGCGTAAGTTGCCACAACACACAGCTGTTATGGATTCAAGTTGATTCCGTTCCCCTCCGTTTAGAAATATACTAGTAAGTCATTTATTTTCGGACGGAGGAAGTAATTACCGTGTCATGAGGGCAACCAAAAAATCTGGCCAAAACATGGATATATAACGGAAATGGTCACCAATTTGAGGGAGGCTTAAAATGACATTATTATTATGACCAACTCGAAAATGGCATTGTAGTCCGTACACACGTCGAAAATGGTCTCTCATTTGAGTGCTTACTCTGTTGAGCCGAGCATTGTATTGTAATCAGTACACACGTCGCATTCGAAAATGGTCTCCGGTTTGAGGAAAGGCATAAAATGTTTTAAGATTTCCGTGAGTAAGTTATTTCTTCTGGTGAGATCTTCCGTCCGAATTTAAAAAAATAACAGTAATTATAAGCAGTGGCGGAGCCGGAAACGAAGCAAGGGAGGTGCTAACTTGTGGTATGCGGAAAATTTCGCTAGATCCCAACCAAAGTACACCATAGAAAAATCTATTCCTATTGACACAAACATAAATAGTTTTGTAGAGAACCAAGAATAGACAATTGATATAAAACTTTGCATCGTTTCTAGTAAACACCACCATGCTACAGTATACTTGAACAAACTATCAATTTGATAATCGCGTACTTCTTGTATGTGTCCATAAAAGTTTACTAGTTAAAGTTTTGATCGAATGAAGATTACCTTGTGCGGCTTATCCCTTGGTGAACGATTGACCTCCAATATAATGGAGTGACGCAGCAGATTGATGAATGCCTGAGCCGTCAGGGCCTCACGGTATGATTTTTGGAAAGTGGATTTAGGTGAAGTTGGGGAGACAAAGAGTGAAGTTGGGGAGACTAGAAGAACTTCTCAACTTCTGTGATCGATCGTGCGTATGTACGTGTCCCTATCGGCAGCGGCCGACCAGGCCTTGAGGAACAAACACAAGCTTATCTCCCGCGTGGGGCCCACTTTGTTGTGCTGAACTGTTTGGCTTCACCATTTTTAGGCTAGATTGTGTTGGGCTTTTTTGCTGGACCGGTGCTACAGCCCGGGTAGCACCGGCCGCAGCTCCGCCCCTGATTATAAGCGCTTCGCGTCTCAAGGTATCTGCTATAGATGCTCTTAGTAACTTTTTTTATGGAAGATGCTCTTAGTAGCCTGATATGGGTTCAATGTGTTGTAGCAGTTGCCGTTTTGAACAGCTAAGAGAGAGAGAGAGATACAATTGTGTTCGTGCACACAATGTGTAGTAGGCTCGCACTGATGCTTTGCGATCTGAAACTTGGCAAAGTTTGCACGATTCTTTGATCGGACAAGCATCTACTATTCGGTGTGCTTGGCTGGGGTGACAAGAATTAACTGTGTACTCTGCTCTTCTGCTGAGTGCTGAGCTGAGAATGGAGTATTACGAGCCAATGCCACACGCCTACGCACGCCCTTCTGCTTCCCGCCGACTTGACTCGTGGACCCACGCGGTCAGTGGGTAGCGGCCACGTCCTATCGTGTCGTGTATTTATGTGGCATCGACGTGGTTGAAGAATTTAACCAAGAAGAAATACGATCAGAAAAGGATATATTTTTTCGACAAAATACCACAATGTATAGAGTGTAGAAAATGCTCAAGCTGACAAGTTGCAACACAAATAGTACAGTATTTCCCAATCACAAGCCTTGAGTTCAGCCTGGTCAATATTGAACAAAAGTATTCTCGGAAAATATTTTTGATCATCGTGGTATGGCGTGCCACTAGTATAAAATATTTATATGTGGCTAAATGCGTATGGAGCAAATTTATACATATAAGAACAATACATTAGATAGCAAAACAGCTAATACATCCAGCACATATGTATGTCATTATATAGACAAATTAAGCATGACCATTCAAATGCGGGGTAGGTGTAGCCAGATGATCCATCCCATGACAAATGACTACCAAATTAATTAAAGAGAAAAAGGCCCGCGCGGTATATGAAGTTGCCAAGAAGTAGAGGATTGGTCACAAACTGGGGAAATACAAACTATTGGTCAGGAAGTTGTGGCGATTCGACACGCCGCCGTGAAAAAGCTGACGTGGCACCGTTAGTCGTCACGTGAGTTTCACGTGAGCGCGGTCGGGGACAGATTTTTTGAATAATATTCACAAACAAATGCATATATGTTGATGGTTCTAGAATAAGAGGGAAGTAGATTTGGCAATGCAGAAGGTTAGAAATTTTGGATGGATCTTGCGAGCGCATTAGGCACACAAGCAAACATGTGTACGCGCCACATGAGGAAACCAATTGAGATGACACGTGTTCCCTCAATGCTGAGGCCTACTCGATAGAACAGTAAATCAAAAAGGGTAAAATGTGGCACAACATTTGCTAAATGGGGTAAAATGGATGAAAATTTCTTAAATAGGGTAATTCCTGTAAAAAAAATGTCAAAATAGGGGGTAAAAGCTGGAATTTACTCAAATGCAAACTATCATGTGCCTGTTCCACTCTAAAACCTTACATAATTAAAGATTTGCGGTAAACATAAAAATCTCCACACCAGATTTATTTTGTATTTTCTTTCATCTATTAAATTTAGTTTTGGCATTTTCTGAAAAAAAAAGGAGAGCAAATTTGCCCTTGAACCAATCATCCCTGTTCAAAACCGACACCATACTACAGTAGAATATTCCAGTGAGAAGTTGGCAATGATGCAACATTTAGGTTAACACGTGATGTACCAGGGCGTTCAAAAAATCATACACAACTTGCAAATTAACAAAGGGAAAACTCTGCCTCTTTTAATCCACAATTTCAACAAAAGAATTGAGAACAGAAGCATCCTAAGATTTCTAATAATTGAGTACTAAGAGTAACCACTAGATAGCATCAAAGACAGACTTGGTAATTTTACCATCAACAAATGAAGTATCACTTCAGCCCAAAAGGTTGTGGAAACAAGCATATATTACATGGAACCAAATAATGGTTAGAGCTGTGAAAAATATTGAATCCCTAATTTCTGTTGTATTGATCTGGACCCTGGTGGGGGGTTTATATAGGAGTACAAGGGGGTAGGAGACTTGGAGTACAAGATGATCTAACCCTAATCAATATATACTCTAACATCCCCCCTCAGTCGTAGCGGGAGTGAAGCGGACGATTGCACTGAAGAGTCATGTGCGTCCGTCGCCTCCTCCACCTTGTCATCATCGCCGTCCCCTTTTGGTTCCTTCTCTTCCCTCCCGCAGTCACAGCGGGAGTGTCATGGACGCAAGGGATGACGCGGATGCTGTCGACTGGAGCTCTTGAGTTGCTGTAGACGTGTGTATGATGTTGATGTCGAGGTAGCCGATCGTGATGTAGCCGTGGTCGATGTTGTCGTAGTCGTGGTTGTTGTAGCCGATAGCGCCGGAGGCGCAAAAAATTGCGCGGTTTTGGTCGTAGTGTCGTAGGTTTTGTGCGGCGGCGGCGGCAGGATCTGCGGCGGCGGCAGGTTTTTGTGTCATTGTGCGGCGGCGGCGGCAGGGATCTGCGGCGGCGGCGGGTTTTTGTGTCATTGTGCGGCGGCGGCGGCAGGGATCTGCGGCGGCGGCGGCGGGTTTTGTGTCATTGTGCGGCGGCGGCGGCAGGGATCTGCGGCGGCGGCGGGTTTTGTCATTGTGCGGCAGCGGCAAAGATTTGTGGCGGGAGCGTGTTTTTTAGCGGCTTCGGTAAAAGACCACGTGGATGTAGACCTTGGCGATGATTGTGTTAGCGATGTAGAACTCGACGAAGATCTTGATGTAGTCGTGCAGCTTGGCGATGAACTTGGCTCGTAACCTGGCTTGATGTTGTTCCGTCTTGATGTCCGGCTTGATGCAGTGCAGATCTCGACGATGGAGGCATGCTGACGTGTAGGAGATCGATGGAGGACGTTGTTGAGGTGCAGCCGTGTGTTGTGTTCTTCGACGATGGGCGACCGTCCGCCCGTGGGCTGCCGCCAGTGCACCGTGGTCCAAACTGATCTGCTGCATGTTAATCTGTATGTCAATTAAGCACTACGTGCACATGCATGTATGCACATGCGACGCATGTGTGCCTTTGGACTTTGGTGTTGGTGTAGATTGGCTCGGCTGGCTGCTGTAGATCGATGTTGATTCGCGTCTTGACCGCCGTGTGCGTGACGAAGTCCTCCACGCGAGGGTCTGCTGTTGCTGCGTCTCGTCGTCGTGTGGCCGCTGTGGGGTCCGCGATGCGGATCACGGCGGATGGCGATCCTGACGCCAATTGAAGCACCGATCTTGTATCACCGGAGGACGATGGGATCTAGATAGGGATTTATTTGGCTACTTCGGATCTAGGAATTGAAATTTCAAAATTGTCTAATCTAATCTAAGAACCGATCCGATTTTTGATCGAGACCGGGCGCCGCGCCCCCGAGGAGAAGAGATTGATCTCCCCGGGGGCGGCGCGCTGCGGAAGTGGTTTAGAACCCTAAGATCGGCGTCGTGAGACTAACCGCTCTGATACCATGTGAAAAATATTGAATCCCTAATTTCTGTTGTATTGATCTGGACCCTGGTGGGGGGTTTATATAGGAGTACAAGGGGGTAGGAGACTTGGAGTACAAGATGATCTAACCCTAATCAATATATACTCTAACAAGAGCTTGTGATCCTAACTTCATATGGATGAATTCAAACGCTGTCAGACAAAAGGCAAGGAATTCACGGCATAACCTTGTAGTGCTGGAAAGAAGGTTGGATGGGTTCTCAAAAAGAAGGTTGGATGGACAAGAGTTTGTTTGAACTGAAGTCCACAATCATACAAGTGTTGGCCATTACGGTGTAGGTTGTCAACTAGTTCACCGTCAATGTCAACATAAATCATCGACCCACCATAACTGACCAGCAAGAGGATGTCAGCGCCCACTGACGCAACGCCGATAGTCCAAACGTCATCCGACCGTCCAAGTTGTCCCCTAATTTCTGTGACCGGCAATTTGACTTTGTACCCATGCTCCCAAACCTCGCCTTCGTAGTTGTGCAACACCCATATATTGACAACATTCCTCGTCTTGTTACAGCTGTAGATGCCGAGAGTGCCATCCATCTCGAAGATATATGACTCGCTGGGAACAAGTGGAGCACGCATCTGCCGGAACGACTCGGCTATGGTGTCGAACACCAATACCAGTCTGTTTTTGTCCCGACCCTGAATGAGAAGCCAATGCAGGCGATCACGGAGCAGAGCATGTGTCTCGGAGTGCAACTCTAACGTTGCTTCTGGCTGCCCAACGTACCTCGGTGTTGGCTGGTTGGAGCCCAACGTGAAGACATGGCAGCCAACTTGACCTTTAGTCGAACTCCGGTGCAGTAAGAGCCGGTGGTCGCCGGTAGGGCGGTGCAAGTACATTCCCCATAGATCAAAGTCCGGCGATAGCTCGAGGGGAGCATGCTGGCGCGTGGCCGGGTTGCAGACGGTGAAGTAGGTACCATCCCAATCATACTTCGAGAGGACAAGGAGACCGTCGCAGGAGGCCTCCAGATTGAAGGCCCCGCCAAGCTCGGCGACGGGTCGGAGCTGGTGGCCAGGCGTGGCCCGGTGGTCGAACGCGAGGATGCTTTTGAAGGTCTGGCGGGCGTGTAGGAATCCTCGGAAGATGGGGAGCGAGGGCTGGAGGTCGTGGTGTGCGAGGAGAAACTCGTGGGTGGAGGTGGCGCGGCACCAGGCGCGGCACACGGTGCGGCAGCGGAGGAGGTGTTTGGGGGGCAAGCGGACCAGGATTTCCCAGATGATGATCTCTTCCGGGAGCCTGCGGCGGCGAGTCGCTGTTGCCCATGGTCGCCTCCGGGGATTCTTTCCGTACAAGGAAAGAGAATAGTGCGCCCTAATCGTCAGAGCGTGTGCGTACTCTTGTAGCTGCTGGGAGTCGGTACGATTATGTGTTCTTATACTCACTCCGTTCGGAAAAAGGATGTCACAAAAATGGTCTACCTATAGTTCATTTTTGTGACATCCTTTTCCGAACGGAGGAAGTAGAATTTAGACACCGGCCGGTTCCAACAAGAATTGGTGCGTGTAGGTTTTTAGAGTCCGTACTAGGTACGTGTTTCTTACACCAAACTCACACGGACACATACTCTTGTATCCTAAAATCAGCCAACATCGCTCGAATCGAGGATGAACACATCAATGGAGGCTTTGCCCGATGACATCGTGACGGAGATCTTCTCCTACCTGCCGACCAAGTCCGTCGGCCGCTTTCGCTGCATCTCGCGTGTCTGGCACGCCACGCTCTCGTCGGCGTCCTTTGTCAAACTACATCACCGGCGAGCCAACAAGCCAGGCGAGTTCAAGGTTTTCTTCGGTCTGCCCCAGGATACCCCGTACGACGATACGGCAGAAGAAGATTCCGATGATGACCACGACGACGACGCCTCAGAACAACAAGAACCCAACAACGACGACAACAACACCCCTGCAGAAGAATCCAACCACGATGAGGACGCCCCGGAAGAAGAAGAAGAAGAAGAAGAAGAATCCTACTTTTATGCCTGGCAGCCCGGTGGTGTGGCCACAAAGCTCACGCCCAACAATTTTTTCCACCCGACTCCTCTCACCAGGCCCCTCCATGGCCTCGTCCTCATGCATGACACAAGGTACCACGTCTTCAACCCTTGCACCGGTGCAGCCTTGGCTCTCCCGGACAGCGGCAAACTGCCGGAGAAGATGATCTGGCGGCCTACTCGGCGGCAAGTTGTGCTACCATCCTACGAGCACGTAGCGTACGGCCTTGGTTACTGCTCAGTGACCGGCATGTACAAGGCAGTGCGTCTGTTCAGCAACGAGGAAGACGAATATAGTCTGATCCATTGCGAGGTATTTGTCCTTGGCATGCTGGCCTACTGGAGGCCTGCTGCCCAACAGGCTCCGCCATGCGTCGTCGAGGAGGACAACACGGGCGTGTTCCTTAACGGGCGTCTGCACTTCCTATGTCAGGACGGTGGCATCATCGCTTTCGACGTCAGCCAAGAGACGTTCGGCTTGGTGTTGCCGCCGCCCAACCCAGATGATGCTCCGATCATAATGAGAGAACTAGACGGGTGCTTATGCATCTGCCATGGATACATTGGTTACGGTGACAGCGCGTACTATATATGGATGTTGAGAAATTACGAGCAAGGAGAATGGGAACAGCTCTTACGCGTCGACCCAACGGCATGGACGGAACCGGAGAGGATACAGCTGCAGTCATCATGGATAGCTCCACTTGGCATGTACAGTAGGGACAACGGACACAAGAAGATTATGTTTGGTACGGGTACATGCAAGGTGTTTGCAGTGGACGTCCCGCACAGCAGCAACACACTGGATGTTCTATTGAACCCAGAAGATATCACAACAATCGGTGGCAGCTTTGATGAGTACTATAATGATCCTGGCTTAGAACTGTTTGAGGAGAGCCTCGTGCCCGTGGGACGCCCAGTTGACGAGATCATCCTATCATCACCAAAGACCAAAGCTTGGTTTGACATCCTCAATTGGATGCCGACGCGATCCGTTGCCAACTTGAGCATGGTCTGCAGAGCTTGGCGCGCGATGATAAAAAATGACCATTTTATTCGGTCACACGTGGCCCATGCAAATTTGAACAAAAGCCCTCGGATCATGATGTTGGGGATATGCAATGGGCCTTCTTGCACGTTGGCGTCAGCATCAGAAGCTAAGCTTAAGGTCGAGGTACACAGGGTTCCCATGGTCACTGGGTGCCTTGTTTAATAAAAGGAAATAGATAAGAAAAATACATGATAAAATTTCTGAATAAGAAGTGAATCCTAACCATTTTCCTCTCTTCTAATTGTATCTAGCTCGCACGGCCTAGACGTCCTATTTTCGGTTGCAAGATCCGTCAACATTACAAGTATCAGAAATCATAACTCCATGTGAGTTTTTCAACGCCTTCGGAATTGGCTCGATCGGAACTCGTATGCAAGTAACAACACATGAAAAACATGCATTGATCATGAGATTGTTGGACACCAGAGAATCCTAGCATGCAACCACGATATAATACGACACATGAACTGATAGCTATAAAACGATAGGGCGTGATAATGGAACGGCACATGAAATGATCCGTAATGGCATACAATAATAACGTCAGCGATGAAACGACACATAAAATGATTAGCAATTTATATGTCCTAGCATAAAAAAGGCCATGAAAATTGCAGCCACATGTCGAAGCATGAAAATGATGGCTATATATATAATATATATCGTTTGATTTAAAATAAACATGATAATCAACAAATATGTGTTCTTTTCATAACTATGCACTTTAGGTTAGCCCCCAAGTAACAACATGTCATGATCTCAAACTCGGGGATCGTCTCGGAATCCCAAAATGGCGTGCTCTCTTCATAATTATGTACTTTAGGCCACCGCCACAAAAATTGTCTCAGACCATAAAAAATGTGTTATAGAACCCGAAAATGGGCTGAAAAGGCCAACACTACCTCTCACTTAATGTGCCTCCCAAGTCATCGATCATGGGAATTGTTGTTACTAGGGTACCTATGAATGCATATGCAAGGTGCAGATTTATTTTTCTCTTATTATTTTATTGAAATAGATAAGGAAACACAAAATTTCCGAGTAACCATTTTGCTCTATTCTTATTTTATTGAATTTGCGAAACCAAGACGACCAAAAATCCCTGATGTGTGCCCATGGCAAAACAATCAGATCCGAAGAATCACAAGCATTAGAAATCAGCTTGATCGGGGCTCGTATGTAAGAGTTATGACACATGAGAAAAGGCACTGCTCATGAAATTATTGGACACCGAATAATCCAAGCATGTAGCAACGACGATGAGCCAACACATGAAATGATAGCTAGAAAATGACATCACTCGACAATGAAATTGCATATTAAATGACAGGCAATAGTCGTCTCCTAGCATACGATAATAACATTCATCAATGTAATCGACACATGGAATGATTAGCAATTTATATCTCCTAGCATAAAATAAGGGGCGTGATAATTCGTGCAGCCACGTGTCTACGCATGAAATGACGAGTATAGCTGTGATTTGATTGGAAATAAATATGATAGGTAATATAGATAAAAACCGTGTGGTTTGCATGCCTAGTATTTCATGTTTATTATAATTGGTTGGTATGCATGTAGATTGATATTTCATGCTTGCGGAGAATTTATATTTTTTTACTCTTCTAAACTAGATAATGTCTAGTTAGATACGTCGTTTGGCGTATTTCCGCTATGCACCACTAACCATTTGACAATCCGTTGGGCCCAGAAAATGTTCAACCCCAAAATTTTATGCTACATTTTACAAGAATCTGCCGAACCGAGAAATTGTCTCACGACCCAAAATTTTGTGCTTTAGCCCAAAAGTATTAGCGATCATTTGATGTGTCTTTAAATTGCCACACATTAAGATTTTATGCAAGTAGGTAGGTATCACCTATGATTTAATGTTTTTTTTTACATCGCGCTTTATTGTTATGCTGTTACATTTCTAATCATTTTCCACTTCAATTTATATTCTCAAATTGGGAAACCTTTCTTGATGGCGCTCCACTTGAGCTGATGATGTTGGCCTCCCTACTCTCTCGCACCCTTTGTCTCCCAGGCTAAAATCATAGGGATGACTACTAGATCGACCCTTACGTTGATCTAGATCATGTTGCCGCCCTACGGTGGCGGCACCATGTTCAGCGCCACTTCAAGCACCTCGTCGTCACCATGTGTCGGCATACGAAAGTTGAATATTTTTATCATTCAAAACTAAATACCTCCTATTATCTAGATAACTTCCATGTGGGATTTCCAACATCTTTAGAATCGGCTCGATCCAAAAGTTTAAAAGGTTTTAATATTGATAAAAGATTATTTTTTCAAAACTTCAAGTTACTAAAAATCAATTATGAACTATGTGTACATATTTTCACCCCAATATATTTTAGAAGTATTCAAGTGGCGCTCTTTCTATATTTAAAAAACAACCAAACTATTAAATCTATGCTATTATGTATATTTATGTATGTGTAAATCCTGATAAAAAATATCAAACTTGAACCATTAAAGCAATATTTGTCGTTTCCCAAATGGAAACAAACCCATACAAATAATATTCTAAAATACAAAGAATATTCATAAAGATGATCCTTTCACCCCCCATGTATCTACTGGACATACTCTTTGCCCTATATTTAGCAAGTATTTAACTATTATTTGGTTAACAACGTATCCACAACCGGCATTCCGGTTTATAGAAACTTCGCCCAGAAACCGCAAGTGAATCCCAAAAGAAGTGTGCCTTAGTAGTGCTACATTAAATAACTAAGCACGTCGGTCGTGAACACTTTACACTTGTTTTTATTGTACACGTTCACAATTTGTACATCGGCCGTAAAATCTAAATCGTGCGATGACAGAGCAAGAACTTTTGTTAAGTTACTAGGATAGTATTTATAACCAATCAACGAGCTTATAAAACAGTGCAGGAATACGTACGAAACCAGCGTGGTGCCAGGCTGGCAGCAGCAAGCTAGCAGGGTCGCGCACGCAAACCTTCGATCGATCGATAAATTTATGAATTTTTTAAACGATAAACGATAAATAATTTTGTAAACGATAAACCAACTAGCGATTGCCTAGGTCCCAGAGATACCGCATGCGCGCCGTGTATATCATGATGGAGGGAGTATTTATTACTTTGTAGACTCATTTTGCCTCGAAATTTATTATGTTACGATATCTACCCATGATACTAGTATCATCTCTCTCATTATTAATTGCAGTGACACATCAGTATTTTGCATGCATGGATTGCATGATAGTACTCCCTCCGTTCTCAAATAAGTGGACGTTTAGCATTCAAATTTTTTCACAAAAGAGTGTACTTCTACCTTCTCAATGCATTTAAAAGTAGATCATAATGCTTCTCTCTCATCGCACGAGAATCAAGCCCAATAGCATTCAACATTTTTTCTACATGCACTTAACTTATTGGAGGTGGGATAATTAAAGAGGAGAGAGACGGTGTCATCCACTTTTGGACAAATGAAAGACATCTATTTTGAAACGGAGGGAGTACTGCTAGCTCGATATCGTCACCATGAAAGTTGGCAAAGCTTGTGTATCGATCAATCACTGGACGTTGGGAATTAGGGGCGACGCGTACAGATTCCAACAAAAGCTGCCGTCGTTTTCCAGCTGTAGTGTCTGGTGTCAGCTATCCTGGAGTGATGTGCGGCTACTTATAATTGTGTCGTAAGAATTTGTTGCTCGGATAAAATGGTTAGGCGAGGGAAAAGACTGGCCCATATGGATGCTTGCGCGCGCGGCAGGAATACCTTCTTCTTTTCTTTTCTTTTTTTTGAGACATAAAAACAGACGCACGCGTACGTACGAAACCAGCGTGGTGCCAGGCTGGCAGCAGCAAGCTAGCAGGGTCGCGCACGCAAACTTCTGATCGATCGATCCATCGAGAGCCGGCCAGGCTGGCACCAGCAGGCAGGCAGGCGGGCTGCGACCGCGCCGTACTTCTTCCGAGCAGCCAATTAAGTTCTTGAGTTTAGCAAAAAAAAATTAAGTTCTTGAGCTGGAGTTCTCTCCGGAGTATTCGTCCGAAGGGCAACGCCATTGGTTGTCAATCCGATGGATGGATGGAAGGATTCACCGACTATTTCAACACTTGTACTGTTTCACCGAAGTCGTAAAATAAAATCTCTACAGATTATTGGTGCGGAAAATAAATCTGACTATGCAGCCACAGGGAGCAGGCCATTGTGCCTGAGCAGTGGTTCAGGCGAAGGCTCGCGTCCTCGGAAAGAAACGAAAACCTGCAATTGCTTTCCAGAGTCAGTTGTTTTCGACAAATCAAAGGTACTTAGTACTGGAAAGGATCGCGGCTACCTCGAGCGGAGATTTTCCGCCTCCAAGCGCAAGAACCGTGTCTCTGAATCGTCTGCCAGTCTCCTCAATGGCCTACAAACAGGCATTCATCACCAGTTTAGGCATAGAGAAATGCAATTAGCACAAAATCTGTTTCGTCATATGCTAGTACGTGCTTGTTTGGCAAGCATGGCAGCAACAGAGAACTAGATGTGGTGGTGAAATCATCAGATAAAGTTATATGAATGAACAAGTGTTGGATAGCAACTAGCAAGCTAGCTTTGGTTTTCTCTAGATGAAAAACCTACCTTCTCATTGTCAAGACCGGCATCTTCAAATGCGGAGAATGCGTCGGCTGATAGGACTTCAGCCCACTGTAAGGACACGAAAAGTTGCAAGTTTTAGTCGTATTCGCATGCCATATCAAATGGACCCAAGGTCATGACAAAAAAACAGATTGTGATGATTTACCTTGTAGCTGTAGTACCCGGCCGCATAGCCACCTGCACAGCGTCCACAGTGTTAATGACGAGAAATCTATGTGTGACGAACTGCATTTATACATGTTTGTTTAAGCATAGCAAACCTGAAAAAATATGGCTAAATCCACACAGGAATCTGTCCTCTGGCAAAGGAGCAAGAACCTGGGTACGTTCTGCAACTCTCCGGTCAACATCATATACCGACACTGGTCCACTGGGATCGTAAGTTGTATGCAGCTCCATATCTACACTTGCAAAACGTATCTGCAGGAAATTTTAAAAGAAGACTAATGAGCAACAAAGATCGGTAATAAAAAAAATAGTCGGCATAAACAAACCAGATTACAGCATTCACGTGTTTATGCTACAGCACTGTGCTTCCATTGCTCTTTGACAAGCAAGAAATATAATCAATAACTGAAGGAGAAGGCAGATGGCTTAAATACATGTGCATACAACAAGCCACCTCTCTTACCAACAACAATTTTCAAGCTATAAAACTTTTTCTCCCATCTTACAATTTCTGGATAAATTTAAATCACTCATACAGGTTTGAGTACATATATGTCTCAGTTATCAAGTTCATGGACCTACTTGACCCAAGCACGCACGTTTAAGGACAGACAGTGCAATTTACTCTGAAGAATAGTAAGATGTCCGGACAGTACCAAATAATGATGACAGCATGCACAGGGGAAGCAAGAGAGACCAAGCCAACATACCTGACGGAGACTGAAGGAGCCAGCACGGAAATTCTTTGCAGCGACAAGCTTGGCATAAATTTCCTCCGGAAGAATTTCGCCGGTTTCATAGTGCTTTGCAATGCTCAGAAGAGTTTCCCTGTTACACCAATTCAACAACTCGTTAAGTTACCAGAATCAGGCGAGCTTCAAGCTATAAACCACACAAGATGAATCCATCATACTTGTGATAGCACCAGTTTTCCATAAACTGAGAGGGTAACTCTACGGCATCCCATTCTATCCCACTGATGCCAGCAACAAAGGCTTCATCTTGTGTGGTAAGCATGTGCTGCAGCGCGTGACCAAATTCATGGAACACGGTTTCGACCTACAAAAGCCATGTGCAGAGGAATCTTTCTTACCAACCATAATAAGGCCATAGCAAGGATAGATGGTACTTTATCTTACATAAATATCATAAGTTTCCAAAACATATAAAGAGTGGTTTATTTGCTAAAAATAACCAGAAAAATATACCATAGCAAGTGTATTGCTTACCTCACGAAAGGTCATGAGACTGGGCTTATCGCCAACTGGTGGCATCTGATTACACACCATATGGGCAACAGGCAACCTTACAGGCGATCCATTGCGAGCTAGCACACGACTACGAGAAAAAACGACATTCATCCAAGCCCCGCCACGTTTTTCAGATGGTCTTGAATATGGATCAAAGTAAAAGTAAGCAACAGGGCTATTGGAAGAATCTTTGACACAATAAAATTTGACGTCACTGTTCCAAACCTGAAAATGTAGTCACCAGTCAACATTTGCAGACCATTAACTTATGTTAAGAGAAGTGAATTGATACTTACAGGAGCCAGTCCATCTGCAGGTTCAACGTTAATACCAAATAGCTTATTTGCAAGACTGAAGAGGCCATCCATAACCTTGGGCAGTGCAAAGTACGGACGCAGTGATTCCTGAAATGGCAGTACTCAAGTCAGCTCAATGGAGTATCATCATGATGTGCAGTATTTTCTTTCAAGCAGAGTACATTTAATTCAGCAAAAATATATGGATAAGTTTTAGTATTACATATTGTACGCAAAGAAATGTAATCAAAACAAGCTTGCAGACTAAGAGCAAGTTCAATAGTAGAGCCAGCAACCGGCTATATGAAACTGCTATGTCATCAAAAGTTAGCCTTATAGTTAGCTCATACAATAGAGTTGGCTATAAGGTTGGCTATTAGGTTAGTATTTTCCTAACTTTGTGTCTTTATCTCTCCTCACATTTAATGCTTTTGCCTAGGAGCACGCGTAGAGGCTGGCTCTTGCATGAGAGCCCACTCCATCACTTTTTCCTTGTCTCTCTCCTCCACATAGGCAAAAGTGTCATGTAGGCGGGCTATAAGCCCACTACTGTACTTGCTCTAAAGAGAAACCTATCGACTTGCAGATTTTTTTTTTTTTTGAAAAATGCTTATGTAAAGCGAAGAAAGAACCTCATCAATGTCATATTTAGATTCCCGTAGTCGTTCACTCCAGAAGTTAAGGTCCCAGTGTGACAGATCATGGGCTTCGGCAGAACCAGAATCTTTCACAAAGGCTTTTAGATCTTCCATATCTGCAGTAAGAAAAGCAGCAATTAAGATATTTTTGGTATTTCAGCCTAGTCTTTAGTCTTCATAAGAAAATATATGAGGAAATATTTGATGATAGAGATATAATGTTGACAGGTAGTTGCTTGTTTTGTTTGGGAACTCTCAAGAGAGTTACATTAGAGGTAGCGGTCAAGAACAAGAAACACAACGTCAAACATAAATAACAGATGAACTCTGGCTAGAAACTTATGTAAAGAATCTCAAAGAAAATGAATAGGATGGTTGTACCTTGAACAGCATGATCCCAGGAAGCAGAGCGGATTTTCTCAAGAAGCTCTTGCACCCGGTCAACAGTTGCCATTTTCCGAGCCAAGCTTACCTTCATGATTATCATAGTTAGCTAAAACGCAATAGTACTTGGCACTCTTTTTAATTAAATGCAGTGGGGACAAAGGCAAGCATGCGCACCTCAGCGTAATTTTTGTACCCCAGTAATTTAGCCTTCTCTTGCCTCAACTGTAGAATCTGAGTAATGATATCGGTGTTATCAAGATCACCACTCGAGGCACGGGTTAGATAGGCACGATAAACTTCTTCACGCAGAGCTCTGTTCTTAGCATGTTGCATAACAGCCATAAAGCTTGGTGCGTCCAGTGTGATGACCCAAGGTCCAGTTTCAGCTGAAGCGTTTTCATGACCCTACAAAACCTGTTTGTCAGAACAAAGTATCATGGGGGGAAATTTCTAAGGTTCCATATTAGTGCACTACACACCTTTGACACAGCTGTTTGTGCTGCTAAGCCAAGGGCTGAAGCAGGCAAGCCATCAAGTTCTTTCTTATCAGTAACCAATTTCTCGAACTTCTTTGTTGCATCCAGCACATTCTCACTGAACTTCTCTGTCAGTTTTTCAAGCTCCTGAAAGAAATTCAGCACTGGGTTAACTGTTATGCATCAGCAAAAACTGAATGTGATTGGGAACGAGGTTAGTTTTTGTCAACAAAAAAAAAGGCTACAACAACTAGAATCTGTCAACATCTTCTTCTGCTAAAAGGACAAATAACCTACTTGCTGGATTTGATTAAATTTCTCCCTCTGCTCGTCCTCAAGTGCAACTCCACCAAGAACAGCGTCCTTAATTTGGCCTGGTGAAGAAAAGAAGAAACGCGATTACAAGCAAAGCAGGAAAAGAAACGCGATAAAACAGTACTGACACCCAGCAACGTTTCTTAACAGCAATGTCATTGATTCGGTGTGGCGGCTGTGGCTACATAGAAGGAAAGTTACCTTCTACGACACGCTTGCGAGCATCGCTGAGGCTGTCCCACTCTGAAGAATTCCTGATGGCGTTGAAGGCCTCGTATATGGGCTTGCTCTGCCCCAGCCTCAGATAGAACTTCACCTTCTCGGGCTGTTCAGATTCAAGATCGATTCGGTCAGTTGGTATGCAGCGTAGTATACAAAACAATTATTTATTGAACAATTCAAACGGGAGAAATCAGCAGCCTCTATCCCTCTAGTGCGGTGTGATGCATAACTAGTTGGTGCTTGACTTATTTCACATGGTGGCAGTCTCCTAAGTTTGGGCAAGCAGTCTGGCAGCCCAATTCAGATACTTGGTGCAGAGAATGTGAGTTCACGATATGCGTAATCATGTACATATTCAGCCCATATTTCATCCGCTCTCCCAAATTGTATCTGGCTCGAGTTGTTTTAGACGGATGGATTTGTTATATAGAAAACTGGGAAGAGGCTACACCTAACCTAAGCACGGTCTCATCTACCACGCATCCTTAGCAGTTCATCCATACAAGGAAACCGAAACTAACAAGCACTGAGCGACGGGAGCAGGTTACATCCATCCAGAATCTATGGTGATCTCTATGACTCTATGTGTGCCAGATGGTTCGACAAGATGGTGATACGGGGTCAGGGGAGGAGTAGGAGGAGAGGGTAACCTGGACGTCCTCTACGGCTGCGCGTAGGTCGGCGGAGTCCTTGACGGCCTTGAGGTGGTCGACGACGTTCCATACAACATCAAGCCTATCAACGATGCGCTCGAGCGGGACGACGAGCTTGCCCCACGCCGGCTCCACGCCTCTAAGAAGGAGGAAGCCGGGGAAGAAGAGAAAAAACCGGCCGTCCGGCCATGTCGAGTGGACCGGCGAGCTCAACACCACACCACACCTCGCCTCGCCTCGCCAAGCCCAAGTCACAAGTCACGCGCGATACCCGCGCGCGGCTCCAGTGGCCATGGGCTTATACTTATAGAAGAGATAGGGTTGGCTTGGCTGGGAGGGAAGGAGAAGAATATGAGAGGGTGGGGTGTTTCGTCTCTGTTTGTTGCTTACAAGGAGAGATCGATGGAGATGATGGACGGACGAGATGTCCTGTGCCACGGATTGGGGACTTGGCACTGGGAACCAAAACGCCGCACTGGAAACCAAAACGCCCCACTTAATTGCTGAGGTATGTAATTACCGAGGTGGGGAGATCCAATCCTAGTGTATTTTATTGGTAACCAAACGGGTGTGCAGTCAATCCGGAATAAATGTGCTCAGCTGTATCTCTCTATTCTGTGTGGCAAAGTTTGTTATTAATTGTGTTTTGAACGGGGCACGGTCCTGAAGGACGGAGAGATCTCGTTGATGCTGAACAGTGGAGTTGACTGCGTAACAACAATGACAACCTTTCAAGGGCGTTCTATCGCTTCCGGAAGATAACAACAATGACAGCGAAAATTCATATGACAAAACACTCTAACTCACATCGTCCAACGACTGAAACTTTGGGCATGCCAATGGTTGGAAACATACATAGACAACCAAAGCGATTCAGGAACACCCGCTCCGAATTTCAATCTCATTGAATCAGTGACATACAAACCTAGGTCTCTTACAAACATAGACAACGGCTTCCAGCGAGTCACACAAGAGTTCACTGCCTACAGTGTTATAAGAGCTTATGAACTCTAACCACACATCTCGCAGAATCACGATATAAAACTCAACTTTTATAACTAGTAAGAACATAAAAACAGAATGAAATATATGAAAACAACTCTAGGCTCCACCATGCACCTTGTCCATCATCAGGCAAAACATGGAAGTGATCAACTATTGTCCAGTCTCGGCGCACCACCAGGGCCCAACCTTTTTGCTCTAACCGAATAACTCAGCCGCCACCACTAGCAACAACTTCGCTCCGGGTATTTTTTTCCTTCGCACGCCTATCTTCTTCTGCAAACAAGCCCCTGGACAAAGATAGTGTGACAAGCAAGTAGTAACAGAGTTAGGATCAATAAGTAAAAATACCAGGTATCAATAGTAGGGTTTCACGTAATTGTAAGCAACTCTGGCATGTGGAGATGACTCCCAGGTTTCAGTTGTGGTGTAATTCAGCAAAGTTTACACGACCAAAGTTGCTTTACAACCTGGGAGACCACCAGTTTCACGCAATTGTACATCATGACTAGAATCTGCTGCCACGATGTCATTGACCTGCAAAACACAAACGAGCGAATTAGCTCTTCGGTTCATACTTCAGAGCGACAGACATGAGCAGATGTGTGAGTTAATTCAGCCAACACTGTCAAGTTAGGGTCCAGACTCACCTATGTCCTAACTGTTGTCTATCCTAAGGTCACCCGACACCACAAACTCCTCCTCGTCGTCTCTCCGCTAACCGTCGTCGGATCCTCTCCGCCTTGTCGCGGTGCACCTCCCACACCAGCTTGGCATGCTCCCACAACAGCTCGCCAAGGAGGTAGCCGAAGCTGGGGCGCAGGCGAGCCTACCACCGCACGCCAGACGCGGGAGGCCACGGCTACGAGAAAAAGATCCATAAACAAGGTACACGACGCCTAATAGCAGAATGAGGATGCTCCAGACGATTTAGTCGTCCCTGCCATACACACACATGCACATTACTTATAGCTGATAGCAAAGAGATGTAAACAACTTCATTATAATTTGTCCTTATTGATAAAATATACAACTCAGTGGCATTCAACTAAGCACCCATTTACAAAAATGTAGCCAAAAAAGGTTTAACAAAGGAGACGTGTATTGTTCCAGCATAAATAAAATGATGTGTGTTTGGCATAACAAAATATTAAAAACAATTTAGCTTAGGTAGGGCAAATTATGTTCTTATCAGTTTTGACATAATAGAAAAGAACGGAACAAAAGAAATAGACAATCAAGTACTAGATTAAGATCGCATGGACTCAGGTATGAAGCCAAAATAGTAGACAATAAACAGATTCAGAGCCAACATAACAACACGATCAATCAACAAATTAAACATTCACTCTGCAGGAACCTTGGTTTCTTTCATCTGTATTAACGGGAACAAAATCGTGATTCTAAAAGGTGCAAATCCATGTTTTAGCAATGTCGCTGCTGGATGAATCAGATCATATAGCCTAGACAGACTATCAACTATCACTCCAAACATTAATAAAGAGTGATGCATGTTGAATGGTTCCGGTACACAGAATGGGCTATAAGAGTATATCCAATCCCCACTGCACTAGGTAGCTTAATCATACCAAGCTGGTGCGTATATATTAATGCATACAAAAAGCACTTGCAACCCATATGCAATTATCCAATCTCAACCAGATCGAGCTTGCATTCTCAAACTACAAGACCACAAGTGGAAGAATTTGAGTAACAAACATACAGTGGAAGAGGTGATTGGTGTCGTGCAGCATGAACTTGGTGACGAGCAGCTGCTCACCGCCCTCACAGCAGCACCCGATCAGGTTGGCAGCATCCTCGATCAGGTGGTCCCAAGCAGCAGGGCAGTGGCGGCCTCTCCAGATCCATGAGAGTGAGATGGCCAGCGTTGTGGTGTCTGGCGGCAGCAGCAGCTTCGGGTGCTGTTCGAGACCACCGCAAGTGGTTGACTTGACCTGAAAAACACGTGGACAGCAGATGAGGTTGTTAACCATCTGGGTATATAAGATAAGAATTAAGCTATTAATCCATCCAGCATAGTAAATATTAGTATTTCCAACAAGTATTGAAAAGATGAACAAGACATGCTTTTTTTACTATAAGTTCACTAGAAGAAACAACGGTTCTAGAATTGTAGCAAATAAGTGTGTAAGCAGGTTAAACTGATGGACATAATTCAGGAAGTTGTGAACTTGTATATTCAACAATACAGATACATAAGACAGCTAAATACATCAAACTGATACAATCAGTGATCTCATCTAGCAAGGTACAATGCATAATACATCAAAGAATGAAATCATAGGTCAAAAGTCGGGCACACAAACTATGCAACCATAAACAATAATCGATTGGAGCAAAGGTAATTCAAAAAATCTGTAAATGGGCTCTTGTGCGGATAAGACCTGGTAATTAAACAAATCCTCGTCCTGGTGCACCTCCACACCATCTTCAAGTACTCCGACAGCAGCTCGCCGTCTTTCTGGTCAGCCATGTTGTGTCCTCTTTCACGCTAAAAATAGCAGGCTAGGTAACCTTCACACGCCCCCACTTGACGACTTCAAACCTCATTCACCCCTTGAAAATATCAATTCTCGCATTCCTTAAAAGGATGCTAGTGCCTGGCTTCAGCAAGTCAACTTCTAAAATAACAGAGAGTAGCACATCAGGTATACACAGAAATATACACTAGTGCTCATGCAACATGTAAATAAGGAATGCATGGACATCTGGAAGGGATCAAATAATCCATGGTCAAGCAAAAGAGAGAGTAACATCAGTTTAGCATGTCTTGTACAAATTTTACAGCATAATAGACAGAAATAACTCAATCAAAAAATCACTCAACTCAGAGAAACATTTCAGAAAATATGTGAATTGGATGAACGATTACTTATATGTGAATTGGATGTCAACACACTCGAATGCTAAAGCAACACCAGGGTCTAGCATTTCATGGTTTTCACCAGCATGTTAACATTGGAGCAAGTCCAGTGTGTCAATCTTAGCTAAACTGATTCTGCAATTATTTTTAGGTACAATGAAAAGGGCACACCACTACCTTCGACTTGATGATGCCAAGCAAGCAAAGCCTAACACTGGACCCAAATGGGGTCGATGCTGGATTTTTGAAGATGAAAATCCTCAGAACTGGAGCTCCAAAACAAACCGGCAGCATGCCTAGAAAAAGCCAAATCGTCAGTTACTTAAGGTTTCCCTTAAAAACACAACGACCAACATCGGAAAAGTTGTAGACATCAAAACAGCTACATCATATGGAGGTAAATGGTTCCAGTCACTTCTGAACACTCATGGCATTTTTCTTCCGTTGGCAACTGTGTTATCCTTGTCAGCAATCACCTGATAAAATAAAAAAGGACCTTTTAAGAAGAAGAAGAAGAAGAACAAATCTTGAAAAGTATTGGCATGGAAAGCTGACATTCTCAACCGGTTAAATCATTAATTAATTAGTAGAATGCACTGGCAGCTACTCCCTCCGTTCCAAATTAGACGACTTCTATTTGTCTACATGCGGCTATATCTAGACATGCTACATGTATAGATACATCGACATGTGCACGAATGGAAAGTCATCTAATTTAGAACGGAGGGAGTACTACTTTGCATGGAAAGAAGTCGTCACTCACAAGAAAAGAAAGAAAGAAAGAAAGGTGTCTGATTGTGCAGCTAAAGACTAGGAGTAATTCCTAGAGAAAGAGATAGGTTCAGTAAGCAGATGGGGGAGGATTGGAGCGGGGAAAAGAACCTTTTCTTGCGTGAACGGCGGCGGGGCGTTGAGGGACTGAGCGAATACTCGTCCCGTACGTCGAACTCCCCCACCCTTGGAGGCGGGCTGGTGGAGGAGAGCGCCGGCAGCAGGGACTAGGCGGCGGTCCTGCCTCCGGCGGGTAGAGGCCCTCCTCCATGGCGGCCAGGATCGATCTGGTGGAAAATCTTGGCCGGCGGGAAGAAGCTAGGGGGAGGATGTGCGGCGGCGCAGGCAGAGAGAGAGAGAAGAGGACGCGTGCGTTTGGTGTTCCCGAGCGAGCGAGCGAGAGTGCGTTTGGTGTTTGTTCCGAATATGAAGACGAATCGATCGTAGCTAGCGAGCCAGCGCCGTTTGAGCTGTACTCATCCGTCGTCATCAGTGCCGGACACAAGTATCAAGAAAATATGCCAAGTTCCAAAGCACACCCACGTATTAATTAATATACAAGAGTGTATTTATACTGCAGTATCATCCGATCGAGGAGTATGCATGTATTCTCTCTATGTTTAGCAAGCAATTGAATTTAAACCTTATTTGCCACAGCTTCAAACGTGCATGCATGCATGTGTAACCAATGCTTGAATCTTATTTGGACCTGTCTCAGCATTATTAAATCACATAGTACGTCAACACATGTAAATATGAGAAGAGCGACGCAATGCATGCATGGAAAAGAAAGGGATGAGCAAGCTAGCTAACGTGTCAAGCATATATAGCTGAGATGATCAGAATTAATTAGCTAGATTAATATTAAATCAGTTCGGTTTTCCTCATATATCGATACGTGCGTGCATGCATAGAGTTTTGTTTAGCTAGCCACTCACGCGTACTTAGCCAGCGTGTCGTTCGATGGTGCCAGCAGCAAAAAAGAATGATATTGGCTCAGATAGGTAGACCTATATATAGGGTATGTCGCGCGGGTTGTGGCATACTCTAAGACTACCCATAGTGGGAGTAACTTCACTAGTAACATAGATGCCACCTAAGAAAAAAATCCTACGTGGCATGTAATTAATGAGGAGAGATACAAATAGAGTAACTTAGCTAGTTACTTGTAACACTAGTAACATCACACTTTTCAAGAAAAAATGAGTCTATAGAGTAATAAATGAGACAATATATGACACCACATCTATGTTACTTTGCACTATGAGGGCAGTAACATAGTCTAATAATATGTGTATGTTACTACTTGAAGTTACTCCCCACTATGGCTAGTCTAAGGCCATGGCGCCTCCACCACCCAATTAGCACCATCCGCCTACATATCTGTCGGGTCTACGCGACCAACTATAAGGAGGTCTGGGATGAAGATGACGGCGGCGAGGTTTAAGACCGACGTTGACAGCATAGAAGCTACCTGGCCTCTCCTTGGCTGGTGCAGCTCCGCAGCGGGCGTGCATGCGTGAATATGGGATCAAGAGGAGGAAGAAGATAATGGAGAGGCAAGAGGAGAGGGATCCGGATAAGGAGGTGCATTATATTTTTCAACGAGCATCCTGATTTCTAACCACCATCATAATTCACAGTAGCACGTAGTGCCATGATATTAGGTTATACTGATACACCATACATATTATTTATAAACCCTGCCCAAGTTCACTTGGTCGTGTCCCGCCCCACCACCACGACGGAGGCGGTGTAACCAAACTCACACTCATCGTCAAATCCCCACGAGCCCAACCCACCCCCCCTCCTAAATCTTTGGGTACCATGACCACAAGACCAATAACTTCATCGCCAACGACTGTTGGGACAGCGTCTCCAGGATCTGCTCTCATCTCCGCACGCGATGAATGTCCCATGTGTTTCACACTATCGACTTGATGGCATAGATAAGCCTCGGCGTATGGAACTTATTTTTGTGCTTGCTTATCCCGCCGACTGCCCTCATGATGTCATCCGCTTCTATCTACGTTAAAATGCATCCATAACTATCTTTCAGACTAAATTTGTGCTTGTAATCAGTAACACTATTATTAAATATGTGTGTGTGATCACTCAGATTGTTATTAAGTATAAGTACTCATGACCACTCGTCTAGATCTTCCATGTGCTCCTATCAAGTCATATATTCAAATCCCTTTTTTTGGTTCGCACTACACGATGTATCCTATTGGTACGTGATGGTATTAGAATTTACAACAACTCTACCTCACATAGGTACAATAGCACGTCGAGTGCATGCAAAATTGGATCCATATCATTTCAAGCATAAAATAATAGCCCATGACAACGGATGACACATGAAATTATATACACCAGTTGCCTACTAACAGAAAATAAATGCGACCAACAACATAACGACACATGAAATGATATGCATTGACCATTACCTAGCATAAAATAAGGCCCCTAAAACATGCGACTGTTTGTAGTGAAAATGATTATTTTACAACAATGTTGGATCGCAACAATAGTGGCGATTACCAACCCACTCGGCCTCCATGTGAAGAGTTGAAGTAGGCGGCCTTCTTCCCATGATGTAACTCATGGTTTAATACTAGACACAAAGAAGGATATGAAGTGGCCTACTCCGTCCAACTACTTATAAAAGAACAAAGGTTTGCTTGATATCCCCAACTCTAACGAAGTGTAAGTTTTAGTTACAATTGTTGTGAAAGAAAGTAAGAAAACTACTTTATAACACAAACAAAAGAATTTATACATTTTAATAAAAAATAATTTTATAAATCAAATTACTAGTAAACCTAAGTAAAAGGTGCTTCTTATTGAGATATTCACCGCGGTTGATGGCTTCATTGGATCTCTCTGTCGAAAACATGGTGATGCAAAACAACAAGTATAGATATGAGAAAAGATGATAAGTGCAAGTGAGATAGTTTGTGGGAAATACAAAAGTGAAGAATCACAAAAAAACATTTCATGGTGAAATCTGGGATAACGAGGTATCGTACCACTGCGCCATGAAAATGAGAACATTAAATCATGCGTAATGGTAAGATGAAACATGAAACATAGCCAATATATATGCACTAGCATACGATAAGGACGCGCAATGTCAACACTTCATAAGTAATTCTAGGTAGTAGTTGTCTCCAAGCTTGAAATAAGGATCCTAATAACATGTCATGATGGAATGGCACATATGAAATGATAGGTTTTATGCTACCATTACATGCATAAAATAATAACACCCGAAGATGAAATGGCACATGAAGTGATAAGAATCCATACAATAACACGCGGCAATGAAACTTCACATGATTTATAGGTACAAACCACATCCTTACTCAATAAGGACACTCAGAATGTGCTGCTATGATTGTGAAGGAACAATATGTTGCCTTATTAATTATTTATTAATATTGGTGTGATAGCTATTTATTTCTCCATTTTTTATATTTTATGTTCAGACAAATATGATATCTATTGTTTCCTGCGTAGTTGTTAATGTAACATGGAATGATATAGTTTATCACTAGTATAATTTTAGCGGACAAAAATATATTATCATAAGCAAGACTATTTGGCTCGGTTCCGCCACTACCTTGTCTAGAGGATGATGTGATCCAAATCACGGAGCTTGGTTACGGTGACAGAGCGTACCATATATGGGTGTTGAGAAATTACAAGCAAAGAGAATGGGAGAAGCTCTGTAGCAAAGAGACAACAAATATATTATCATAAGCAAGAATATTTGGCTCCCAATATCAACATGATCTGATGATATGTAACAATCTGAGGGCATCATGATATCTAGCTACCATCATAATTCAATGCATCACATTGCCATGATGCAGGTATGAAAAATCGATACATTAAAGGTGTTCTCATCGACACTGACCTGGTCACTTGATCTTGTCCTGCACCACCACAACGATGGCAGCCTAATTGAGCTCACACTCGTCGGCATGTCTGCCTGGACCTAGACCGCCTCCACTCCTGCACCATGACCTTAAGCCAAAAAACTTCATCGCGACGACTGTAGTTAAGTCAAGATCGACGACTTCGGTCTCTTTGGAATCTTCTCGCACTTGGAGAAGCCCTAGACAAACCTCGATGTCTAGGACTTCTCCGTATGGCTATTGATCGTGTCGGTCACATGCTTGATGTCATCGGATACTATCTCCTTTAAAATGCATCCATAAGTATTCTTCATATTAACTATGTGCTTGTGATACCTGTCACTTTAATGTATATAAGTGATCGTGATCACATGTCTCGATTGCTATAAGTGATTGTGATAACTGTATTAATATCAATAGACCTTCCATGTAATTCTATCACTTAATCGACCCGTCTCCTCGTTTCCCATTCTCACTTGTAGGATGCATCCTTTTCATATGCCGCTATCATGTTAAAATATATAGAACAATTATACCAAATAGGGTATCCTAACCTGTTGAGACACATGAAATGATAATTCTTACTCACAATTATACCTCACATAGAGTATCATTTTTGCATATAATAATAGCCCACAACAACGAAGAGATACATGAAATCATAGGCAATAGTTTCCGCCTTGCAAAAAAATAAGGACGCACATAACGAAACAATACATGAAATGATACGCACTTTCCATCTCCTTTCTTAAAATTGGGACCATGAAACGCTCGACTTCTTGTAGTGGACATGATTCTAGATAACTCGTTGGCAGTGCAGGTGCGGAGTGTTGCAGTAGAGCCTCTATTACCCATAAAGTAACAGGGCCTTTTAATAGCAAACATGAAGAAGATATGCACAGGCCTACTGAAAGAAAAGTACTAATATAACTTGATAACAAGAAAAAATTACTCCCTCTGTTCTTACTTACTTTGTGTTGTAATTTTAGTAAAATTCAAACTTTTGTCAAGTTTGACCAATAATACATGAAAAATATCAATATTTATAATACTAAATGCGTATAATATAAAAATGTACTTTATGACGATTCTAATACTATAGGTTTTACATTGTAGATGTTGATATGTTTTCCTAAATATTTGGTCAGTGTTAACAAAGTTTGACCTTGACTAAATCCATAATGCAAAGTAATTGTGAATGGAGGGAGTATTTTTACATTTCCACACTAATTTATAATAGTAATTAATGATTGGTAATAATCACCGCCTACCTTGAAATAAGGACCTTAATAACACGGATGAATAAATGGCACATGAAATGACAGGTTTTATGTCATAATTCCATTCATAAAATAATAGTGTGTGCAACAACTGATACATGAAATGATAGGTAATGCAACAGGCGTCGATGAAGCGAACCACATAAAATGGTACCTAGAAACCACATAAAATAGACCCAGAGAGTGTGTGCCAATGAGTGCAAATGAATTTTTTTTGTCTTCTAAATTCTTATAAAATTTGTGTGAGAAGTGAGATCATTGTTATTTCCTGTTCAAAAAATATACTCTCTCTTATTACATGGGCTTGGCCTTACATCTATTAAAATGGGGATGTGCTCTACCAAATATGCAATACAATTTCACATATATATATCATCTTAATAGCTAGTAGCACTTGAACTTTGACACATTTATCCAACCAAATTGGATAAGCGAGGTGGTGAGGCAGTTTAAGGTTAGATGAAGCGGGTCACGGGACGGTGCCGCGGGGTGCTTTATTGTCGCTCCTCCCCATGACCGAGCCATAAGCCGAGGCCAATGATGCGGGCCGAGATGGCGTCGGCAACGATGAGACTTGACAAGGACAAAGCCTCAAGGGCTGACGCACAAAGTCGCAACGGTGCTGATGTCGCTGACACTTGATCATCGAGCAAGGCAGAGAACTCGTAGTGGTCTTTGCAATCTTCCGTTCTTGAGTATGAGCCGCATATCACGTACGGCCTCTGACGGGCTATACTTTCTTAGTAGAAGGAACACCTGGTGCCGATGGAGGAAGATGCATCAATATTCCTAATGGGACAGTGTCCGTGAGATATGACGGGCTGACTTGGTCGGTGTCCGTGAGATGAATGGCGTGGTATGTCAATGAGACAGCCGGCGCTGCGATTGTTCTTAGACTACTCATGGTGGGAAGTAACATAGAGTAGTATCATGCTAGTCTACTCCCTCCATTCCACAATACTCTACATCGTAGAAAGTTTAAGACAAATTAGCATTCTCTCTAATAATACTACTCAATCCAAGTCAGATCAGCATTAATGATACCCAATAGAAAAAGAGAGAGGTTGCTTAGTTTTTTGTTGTTGCTAATTACCGAGGAGATAATTAATGTTCAGAACCCAGAATGTAGATTAATATGGAACAAAATACTAGTCCAGAATGTAGACTATTATGGAATGGAGGGAGTGTGTTACTATCTTCATAGTGGATAGTAACATATATGTGGTATCATGTTATGATCTATTTATTAGTTTGTAGACTCATTTTGCCTCGAAATTTGTTATGTTACGGTATCTGCCTATAATACTAGTATCGTCCCTCTCATCATTAATTGCAGTGACACATCAGCATTTTGCATGCATGGATTGCATGATACTACTTATTCCCACTATGAGTATTGAATTATACTACTCCCTCCGTCCCAAAATAAGTGTCTCAACTTTGCATAAAAGTGGATGTATCTAGACATGTTTCATGTATAGATACATCTAATTTTGAACAAACTTGAGACACTTATTTTTTTACAGAGGGAGTACTAATTCTGGAGGAAAGAGAAACAGGTACGTGCATGCAGTGATTTATTATACTACTAATTGAATTGATGTCGAAGGCTAATTAATGAGCCCATGCATGCATAGGTAGGGAGGCATGTGTGGCTGCATAATAACTACTGCTAGCTCGATATCGCGCGTCACCATGAAAGTTGTGAAAGCTTGTGTATCAATCGCTTTTATTCCAACAAAAGCTGCGCGCCGTCGTTTTCCAGTAGTGTTTATAATTGTGTCGTAAGAATTTGTTGCTCGGATGCTTGCGCGGCAGGAATACGTACGTACGCGCATCTTCTTTTTTTCTTTTTTTGAGACATAAAAACAGACGCACGGTACGTACGAAACCAGCGTGGTGCCAGGCTGGCAGCAGCAAACCACCGATCCATCGATCCATCGAGAGCCGGCCAGGCTGGCACCAGCAGGTGGGCTCTTCTTCTTCCGAGCAGCCCGGTGGTAGCCGGTGTACGTACGTGCAGCGGATGAGGACGAGGCCATGGAGTGCAGCGGATGAGGACGAGGTCATATAGCATACAAATTGAACTAGTTGGAACACTTGTACTGTTTCACCGAAGTCGTAAAATAAAATCTCTACAGATTATTGGTGCGGAAAATAAATCTGACTATGCAGCCACAGGGAGCAGGCCATTGTGCCTGAGCAGTGGTTCAGGCGAAGGCTCGCGTCCTCGGAAAGAAACGAAAACCTGCAATTGCTTTCCAGAGTCAGTTGTTTTCGACAAATCAAAGGTACTTCGTACTGGAAAGGATCGCGGCTACCTCGAGCGGAGATTTTCCGCCTCCAAGCGCAAGAACCGTGTCTCTGAATCGTCTGCCAGTCTCCTCAATGGCCTACAAACAGGCATTCATCACCAGTTTAGGCATAGAGAAATGCAATTAGCACAAAATCTGTTTCGTCATATGCTAGTACGTGCTTGTTTGGCAAGCATGGCAGCAACAGAGAACTAGATGTGGTTGGTGAAATCATCAGATAAAGTTATATGAATGAACAAGTGGTTGGATAGCAACTAGCAAGCTATCTTTGGTTTTCTCGAGATGAAAAACCTACCTTCTCATTGTCAAGACCGGCATCTTCAAATGCGGAGAATGCGTCGGCTGATAGGACTTCAGCCCACTGTAAGGACACGAAAAGTTACAAGTTTTAGTCGTATTCGCATGCCATATCAAATGGACCCAAGGTCATGACAAAAAAACAGATTGTGATGATTTACCTTGTAGCTGTAGTACCCGGCCGCATAGCCACCTGCACAGCGTCCACAGTGTTAATGACGAGAAATCTATGTGTGATGAACTGCATTTATACATGTTTGTTTAAGCATAGCAAACCTGAAAAAATATGGCTAAATCCACACAGGAATCTGTCCTCTGGCAAAGGAGCAAGAACCTGGGTACGTTCTGCAACTCTCCGGTCAACATCATATACCGACACTGGTCCACTGGGATCGTAAGTTGTATGCAGCTCCATATCTACACTTGCAAAACGTATCTGCAGGAAATTTTAAAAGAAGACTAATGAGCAACAAAGATCGGTAATAAAAAAAATAGCCGGCATAAACAAACCAGATTACAGCATTCACGTGTTTATGCTACAGCACTGTGCTTCCATTGCTCTTTGACAAGCAAGAAATATAATCAATAACTGAAGGAGAATAAGGCAGATGGCTTCAAAAACATGTGCATACAACAAGCCACCTCTCTTACAAACAACAATTTTCAAGCTATAAAACTTTTTCTCCCATCTTACAATTTCTGGATAAATTTAAATCACTCATACAGGTTTAAGTACATATGTCTCAGTTATCAAGTTCATGGACCTACTTGACCCAAGCACGCACGTTTAAGGACAGACAGTGCAATTTACGCTGAAGAATAGTAAGATGTCCGGACAGTACCAAATAATGATGACAGCATGCACAGGGGAAGCAAGAGAGACCAAGCCAACATACCTGACGGAGACTGAAGGAGCCAGCACGGAAATTCTTTGCAGCGACAAGCTTGGCATAAATTTCCTCGGGAAGAACTTTGCCGGTTTCATAGTGCTTTGCAATGCTCAGAAGAGTTTCCCTGTTACACCAATTCAACAACTCGTTAAGTTACCAGAATCAGACGAGCTTCAAGCTATAAACCACACAAGATGAATCCATCATACTTGTGATAGCACCAGTTTTCCATAAACTGAGAGGGTAACTCTACGGCATCCCATTCTATCCCACTGATGCCAGCAACAAAGGCTTCATCTTGTGTGGTAAGCATGTGCTGCAGCGCGTGACCAAATTCATGGAACACGGTTTCGACCTACAAAAGCCATGTGCAGAGGAATCTTTCTTACCAACCATAATAAGGCCATAACAAGGATAGATGGTACTTTATCTTACATAAATATCATAAGTTTCCAAAACATATAAAGAGTGGTTTATTTGCTAAAAATAACCAGAAAAATATACCATAGCAAGTGTATTGCTTACCTCACGAAAGGTCATGAGACTGGGCTTGTCGCCAACTGGTGGCATCTGATTACACACCATATGGGCAACAGGCAACCTTACAGACGATCCATTGCGAGCTAGCACACGACTACGAGAAAAAACCACATTCATCCAAGCCCCGCCACGTTTTTCAGATGGTCTTGAATATGGATCAAAGTAAAAGTAAGCAACAGGGCTATTGGAAGAATCTTTGACACAATAAAATTTGACGTCACTGTTCCAAACCTGAAAATGTAGTCACCGGTCAACATTTGCAGAACATTTACTTATGTTAAGAGAAGTGAATTGATACTTACAGGAGCCAGTCCATCTGCAGGTTCAACGTTAATACCAAATAGCTTATTTGCAAGACTGAAGAGGCCATCCATAACCTTGGGCAGTGCAAAGTAAGGACGCAGTGATTCCTGAAATGGCAGTACTCTAGTCAGCTCAATGGAATATCATCATGATGTGCAGTATTTTCTTTCAAGCAGAGTACATTTAATTCAGCAAAAATATATGGATAAGTTTTAGTATTAGATATTGTATGCAAAGAAATGTAATCAAAAAAAGCTTGCAGACTAAAGAGAAACCTATCGACTTGCAGCAAAAACTTTGAAAAATGCTTCTGTAAAGCGAAGAAAGAACCTCATCGATGTCATATTTAGATTCCCGTAGTCGTTCACTCCAGAAGTTAAGGTCCCAGTGTGACAGATCATTGGAGAAGCGACACTGGTCCACTGGGATCGTAAGTTGTATGCAGCTCCATATCTACACTTGCAAAACGTATCTGCACGAAATTTTAAAAGAAGACTAATGAGCAACAAAGATCGGTAATAAAAAAAAATAGTCGGCATAAACAAACCAGATTACAGCATTCACGTGTTTATGCTACAGCACTGTGCTTCCATCGCTCTTTGACAAGCAAGAAATAAAGGAGAAAGAAAAGGCAGCTCGGCCAAAGAGTAAGGGTAAGCGGGTGATGCGAGAGGAGGCTGAGAAGAAGCGAGAGGAGGCTGAGGAGAAGCAAAAAATGAAAAAGATTTTTAATATTCCGCGATCACTTGCCAAAGAAAAGGCAGCTCGGCCAAAGAGTAAGGGTAAGCGGGTGACTTAGCACTGCTCTCACTTGCCAACTCACTCAAGTGGACTATGTGAGCTCCCCTTATAAGGTGGTGCAAATCTTCCTCCATTGGCAAGGTGGGACTAAACCCCACATGCTACTCCACCTCTTGCCACTGCTCACAAAGGCAAGCATGCGCACCTCAGCGTAATTTTTGTACCCCAGTAATTTAGCCTTCTCTTGCCTCAACTGTAGAATCTGAGTAATGATATCGGTGTTATCAAGATCACCACTCGAGGCACGGGTTAGATAGGCACGATAAACTTCTTCACGCAGAGCTCTGTTCTTAGCATGTTGCATAACAGCCATAAAGCTTGGTGCGTCCAGTGTGATGACCCAAGGTCCAGTTTCAGCTGAAGCGTTTTCATGACCCTACAAAACCTGTTTGTCAGAACAAAGTATCATGGGGGGAAATTTCTAAGGTTCCATATTAGTGCACTACACACCTTTGACACAGCTGTTTGTGCTGCTAAGCCAAGGGCTGAAGCAGGCAAGCCATCAAGTTCTTTCTTATCAGTAACCAATTTCTCGAACTTCTTTGTTGCATCCAGCACATTCTCACTGAACTTCTCTGTCAGTTTTTCAAGCTCCTGAAAGAAATTCAGCACTGGGTTAACTGTTATGCATCAGCAAAAACTGAATGTGATTGGGAACGAGGTTAGTTTTTGTCAACAAAAAAAAAGGCTACAACAACTAGAATCTGTCAACATCTTCTTCTGCTAAAAGGACAAATAACCTACTTGCTGGATTTGATTAAATTTCTCCCTCTGCTCGTCCTCAAGTGCAACTCCACCAAGAACAGCGTCCTTAATTTGGCCTGGTGAAGAAAAGAAGAAACGCGATTACAAGCAAAGCAGGAAAAGAAACGCGATAAAACAGTACTGACACCCAGCAACGTTTCTTAACAGCAATGTCATTGATTCGGTGTGGCGGCTGTGGCTACATAGAAGGAAAGTTACCTTCTACGACACGCTTGCGAGCATCGCTGAGGCTGTCCCACTCTGAAGAATTCCTGATGGCGTTGAAGGCCTCGTATATGGGCTTGCTCTGCCCCAGCCTCAGATAGAACTTCACCTTCTCGGGCTGTTCAGATTCAAGATCGATTCGGTCAGTTGGTATGCAGCGTAGTATACAAAACAATTATTTATTGAACAATTCAAACGGGAGAAATCAGCAGCCTCTATCCCTCTAGTGCGGTGTGATGCATAACTAGTTGGTGCTTGACTTATTTCACATGGTGGCAGTCTCCTAAGTTTGGGCAAGCAGTCTGGCAGCCCAATTCAGATACTTGGTGCAGAGAATGTGAGTTCACGATATGCGTAATCATGTACATATTCAGCCCATATTTCATCCGCTCTCCCAAATTGTATCTGGCTCGAGTTGTTTTAGACGGATGGATTTGTTATATAGAAAACTGGGAAGAGGCTACACCTAACCTAAGCACGGTCTCATCTACCACGCATCCTTAGCAGTTCATCCATACAAGGAAACCGAAACTAACAAGCACTGAGCGACGGGAGCAGGTTACATCCATCCAGAATCTATGGTGATCTCTATGACTCTATGTGTGCCAGATGGTTCGACAAGATGGTGATACGGGGTCAGGGGAGGAGTAGGAGGAGAGGGTAACCTGGACGTCCTCTACGGCTGCGCGTAGGTCGGCGGAGTCCTTGACGGCCTTGAGGTGGTCGACGACGTTCCATACAACATCAAGCCTATCAACGATGCGCTCGAGCGGGACGACGAGCTTGCCCCACGCCGGCTCCACGCCTCTAAGAAGGAGGAAGCCGGGGAAGAAGAGAAAAAACCGGCCGTCCGGCCATGTCGAGTGGACCGGCGAGCTCAACACCACACCACACCTCGCCTCGCCTCGCCAAGCCCAAGTCACAAGTCACGCGCGATACCCGCGCGCGGCTCCAGTGGCCATGGGCTTATACTTATAGAAGAGATAGGGTTGGCTTGGCTGGGAGGGAAGGAGAAGAATATGAGAGGGTGGGGTGTTTCGTCTCTGTTTGTTGCTTACAAGGAGAGATCGATGGAGATGATGGACGGACGAGATGTCCTGTGCCACGGATTGGGGACTTGGCACTGGGAACCAAAACGCCGCACTGGAAACCAAAACGCCCCACTTAATTGCTGAGGTATGTAATTACCGAGGTGGGGAGATCCAATCCTAGTGTATTTTATTGGTAACCAAACGGGTGTGCAGTCAATCCGGAATAAATGTGCTCAGCTGTATCTCTCTATTCTGTGTGGCAAAGTTTGTTATTAATTGTGTTTTGAACGGGGCACGGTCCTGAAGGACGGAGAGATCTCGTTGATGCTGAACAGTGGAGTTGACTGCGTAACAACAATGACAACCTTTCAAGGGCGTTCTATCGCTTCCGGAAGATAACAACAATGACAGCGAAAATTCATATGACAAAACACTCTAACTCACATCGTCCAACGACTGAAACTTTGGGCATGCCAATGGTTGGAAACATACATAGACAACCAAAGCGATTCAGGAACACCCGCTCCGAATTTCAATCTCATTGAATCAGTGACATACAAACCTAGGTCTCTTACAAACATAGACAACGGCTTCCAGCGAGTCACACAAGAGTTCACTGCCTACAGTGTTATAAGAGCTTATGAACTCTAACCACACATCTCGCAGAATCACGATATAAAACTCAACTTTTATAACTAGTAAGAACATAAAAACAGAATGAAATATATGAAAACAACTCTAGGCTCCACCATGCACCTTGTCCATCATCAGGCAAAACATGGAAGTGATCAACTATTGTCCAGTCTCGGCGCACCACCAGGGCCCAACCTTTTTGCTCTAACCGAATAACTCAGCCGCCACCACTAGCAACAACTTCGCTCCGGGTATTTTTTTCCTTCGCACGCCTATCTTCTTCTGCAAACAAGCCCCTGGACAAAGATAGTGTGACAAGCAAGTAGTAACAGAGTTAGGATCAATAAGTAAAAATACCAGGTATCAATAGTAGGGTTTCACGTAATTGTAAGCAACTCTGGCATGTGGAGATGACTCCCAGGTTTCAGTTGTGGTGTAATTCAGCAAAGTTTACACGACCAAAGTTGCTTTACAACCTGGGAGACCACCAGTTTCACGCAATTGTACATCATGACTAGAATCTGCTGCCACGATGTCATTGACCTGCAAAACACAAACGAGCGAATTAGCTCTTCGGTTCATACTTCAGAGCGACAGACATGAGCAGATGTGTGAGTTAATTCAGCCAACACTGTCAAGTTAGGGTCCAGACTCACCTATGTCCTAACTGTTGTCTATCCTAAGGTCACCCGACACCACAAACTCCTCCTCGTCGTCTCTCCGCTAACCGTCGTCGGATCCTCTCCGCCTTGTCGCGGTGCACCTCCCACACCAGCTTGGCATGCTCCCACAACAGCTCGCCAAGGAGGTAGCCGAAGCTGGGGCGCAGGCGAGCCTACCACCGCACGCCAGACGCGGGAGGCCACGGCTACGAGAAAAAGATCCATAAACAAGGTACACGACGCCTAATAGCAGAATGAGGATGCTCCAGACGATTTAGTCGTCCCTGCCATACACACACATGCACATTACTTATAGCTGATAGCAAAGAGATGTAAACAACTTCATTATAATTTGTCCTTATTGATAAAATATACAACTCAGTGGCATTCAACTAAGCACCCATTTACAAAAATGTAGCCAAAAAAGGTTTAACAAAGGAGACGTGTATTGTTCCAGCATAAATAAAATGATGTGTGTTTGGCATAACAAAATATTAAAAACAATTTAGCTTAGGTAGGGCAAATTATGTTCTTATCAGTTTTGACATAATAGAAAAGAACGGAACAAAAGAAATAGACAATCAAGTACTAGATTAAGATCGCATGGACTCAGGTATGAAGCCAAAATAGTAGACAATAAACAGATTCAGAGCCAACATAACAACACGATCAATCAACAAATTAAACATTCACTCTGCAGGAACCTTGGTTTCTTTCATCTGTATTAACGGGAACAAAATCGTGATTCTAAAAGGTGCAAATCCATGTTTTAGCAATGTCGCTGCTGGATGAATCAGATCATATAGCCTAGACAGACTATCAACTATCACTCCAAACATTAATAAAGAGTGATGCATGTTGAATGGTTCCGGTACACAGAATGGGCTATAAGAGTATATCCAATCCCCACTGCACTAGGTAGCTTAATCATACCAAGCTGGTGCGTATATATTAATGCATACAAAAAGCACTTGCAACCCATATGCAATTATCCAATCTCAACCAGATCGAGCTTGCATTCTCAAACTACAAGACCACAAGTGGAAGAATTTGAGTAACAAACATACAGTGGAAGAGGTGATTGGTGTCGTGCAGCATGAACTTGGTGACGAGCAGCTGCTCACCGCCCTCACAGCAGCACCCGATCAGGTTGGCAGCATCCTCGATCAGGTGGTCCCAAGCAGCAGGGCAGTGGCGGCCTCTCCAGATCCATGAGAGTGAGATGGCCAGCGTTGTGGTGTCTGGCGGCAGCAGCAGCTTCGGGTGCTGTTCGAGACCACCGCAAGTGGTTGACTTGACCTGAAAAACACGTGGACAGCAGATGAGGTTGTTAACCATCTGGGTATATAAGATAAGAATTAAGCTATTAATCCATCCAGCATAGTAAATATTAGTATTTCCAACAAGTATTGAAAAGATGAACAAGACATGCTTTTTTTACTATAAGTTCACTAGAAGAAACAACGGTTCTAGAATTGTAGCAAATAAGTGTGTAAGCAGGTTAAACTGATGGACATAATTCAGGAAGTTGTGAACTTGTATATTCAACAATACAGATACATAAGACAGCTAAATACATCAAACTGATACAATCAGTGATCTCATCTAGCAAGGTACAATGCATAATACATCAAAGAATGAAATCATAGGTCAAAAGTCGGGCACACAAACTATGCAACCATAAACAATAATCGATTGGAGCAAAGGTAATTCAAAAAATCTGTAAATGGGCTCTTGTGCGGATAAGACCTGGTAATTAAACAAATCCTCGTCCTGGTGCACCTCCACACCATCTTCAAGTACTCCGACAGCAGCTCGCCGTCTTTCTGGTCAGCCATGTTGTGTCCTCTTTCACGCTAAAAATAGCAGGCTAGGTAACCTTCACACGCCCCCACTTGACGACTTCAAACCTCATTCACCCCTTGAAAATATCAATTCTCGCATTCCTTAAAAGGATGCTAGTGCCTGGCTTCAGCAAGTCAACTTCTAAAATAACAGAGAGTAGCACATCAGGTATACACAGAAATATACACTAGTGCTCATGCAACATGTAAATAAGGAATGCATGGACATCTGGAAGGGATCAAATAATCCATGGTCAAGCAAAAGAGAGAGTAACATCAGTTTAGCATGTCTTGTACAAATTTTACAGCATAATAGACAGAAATAACTCAATCAAAAAATCACTCAACTCAGAGAAACATTTCAGAAAATATGTGAATTGGATGAACGATTACTTATATGTGAATTGGATGTCAACACACTCGAATGCTAAAGCAACACCAGGGTCTAGCATTTCATGGTTTTCACCAGCATGTTAACATTGGAGCAAGTCCAGTGTGTCAATCTTAGCTAAACTGATTCTGCAATTATTTTTAGGTACAATGAAAAGGGCACACCACTACCTTCGACTTGATGATGCCAAGCAAGCAAAGCCTAACACTGGACCCAAATGGGGTCGATGCTGGATTTTTGAAGATGAAAATCCTCAGAACTGGAGCTCCAAAACAAACCGGCAGCATGCCTAGAAAAAGCCAAATCGTCAGTTACTTAAGGTTTCCCTTAAAAACACAACGACCAACATCGGAAAAGTTGTAGACATCAAAACAGCTACATCATATGGAGGTAAATGGTTCCAGTCACTTCTGAACACTCATGGCATTTTTCTTCCGTTGGCAACTGTGTTATCCTTGTCAGCAATCACCTGATAAAATAAAAAAGGACCTTTTAAGAAGAAGAAGAAGAAGAACAAATCTTGAAAAGTATTGGCATGGAAAGCTGACATTCTCAACCGGTTAAATCATTAATTAATTAGTAGAATGCACTGGCAGCTACTCCCTCCGTTCCAAATTAGACGACTTCTATTTGTCTACATGCGGCTATATCTAGACATGCTACATGTATAGATACATCGACATGTGCACGAATGGAAAGTCATCTAATTTAGAACGGAGGGAGTACTACTTTGCATGGAAAGAAGTCGTCACTCACAAGAAAAGAAAGAAAGAAAGAAAGGTGTCTGATTGTGCAGCTAAAGACTAGGAGTAATTCCTAGAGAAAGAGATAGGTTCAGTAAGCAGATGGGGGAGGATTGGAGCGGGGAAAAGAACCTTTTCTTGCGTGAACGGCGGCGGGGCGTTGAGGGACTGAGCGAATACTCGTCCCGTACGTCGAACTCCCCCACCCTTGGAGGCGGGCTGGTGGAGGAGAGCGCCGGCAGCAGGGACTAGGCGGCGGTCCTGCCTCCGGCGGGTAGAGGCCCTCCTCCATGGCGGCCAGGATCGATCTGGTGGAAAATCTTGGCCGGCGGGAAGAAGCTAGGGGGAGGATGTGCGGCGGCGCAGGCAGAGAGAGAGAGAAGAGGACGCGTGCGTTTGGTGTTCCCGAGCGAGCGAGCGAGAGTGCGTTTGGTGTTTGTTCCGAATATGAAGACGAATCGATCGTAGCTAGCGAGCCAGCGCCGTTTGAGCTGTACTCATCCGTCGTCATCAGTGCCGGACACAAGTATCAAGAAAATATGCCAAGTTCCAAAGCACACCCACGTATTAATTAATATACAAGAGTGTATTTATACTGCAGTATCATCCGATCGAGGAGTATGCATGTATTCTCTCTATGTTTAGCAAGCAATTGAATTTAAACCTTATTTGCCACAGCTTCAAACGTGCATGCATGCATGTGTAACCAATGCTTGAATCTTATTTGGACCTGTCTCAGCATTATTAAATCACATAGTACGTCAACACATGTAAATATGAGAAGAGCGACGCAATGCATGCATGGAAAAGAAAGGGATGAGCAAGCTAGCTAACGTGTCAAGCATATATAGCTGAGATGATCAGAATTAATTAGCTAGATTAATATTAAATCAGTTCGGTTTTCCTCATATATCGATACGTGCGTGCATGCATAGAGTTTTGTTTAGCTAGCCACTCACGCGTACTTAGCCAGCGTGTCGTTCGATGGTGCCAGCAGCAAAAAAGAATGATATTGGCTCAGATAGGTAGACCTATATATAGGGTATGTCGCGCGGGTTGTGGCATACTCTAAGACTACCCATAGTGGGAGTAACTTCACTAGTAACATAGATGCCACCTAAGAAAAAAATCCTACGTGGCATGTAATTAATGAGGAGAGATACAAATAGAGTAACTTAGCTAGTTACTTGTAACACTAGTAACATCACACTTTTCAAGAAAAAATGAGTCTATAGAGTAATAAATGAGACAATATATGACACCACATCTATGTTACTTTGCACTATGAGGGCAGTAACATAGTCTAATAATATGTGTATGTTACTACTTGAAGTTACTCCCCACTATGGCTAGTCTAAGGCCATGGCGCCTCCACCACCCAATTAGCACCATCCGCCTACATATCTGTCGGGTCTACGCGACCAACTATAAGGAGGTCTGGGATGAAGATGACGGCGGCGAGGTTTAAGACCGACGTTGACAGCATAGAAGCTACCTGGCCTCTCCTTGGCTGGTGCAGCTCCGCAGCGGGCGTGCATGCGTGAATATGGGATCAAGAGGAGGAAGAAGATAATGGAGAGGCAAGAGGAGAGGGATCCGGATAAGGAGGTGCATTATATTTTTCAACGAGCATCCTGATTTCTAACCACCATCATAATTCACAGTAGCACGTAGTGCCATGATATTAGGTTATACTGATACACCATACATATTATTTATAAACCCTGCCCAAGTTCACTTGGTCGTGTCCCGCCCCACCACCACGACGGAGGCGGTGTAACCAAACTCACACTCATCGTCAAATCCCCACGAGCCCAACCCACCCCCCCTCCTAAATCTTTGGGTACCATGACCACAAGACCAATAACTTCATCGCCAACGACTGTTGGGACAGCGTCTCCAGGATCTGCTCTCATCTCCGCACGCGATGAATGTCCCATGTGTTTCACACTATCGACTTGATGGCATAGATAAGCCTCGGCGTATGGAACTTATTTTTGTGCTTGCTTATCCCGCCGACTGCCCTCATGATGTCATCCGCTTCTATCTACGTTAAAATGCATCCATAACTATCTTTCAGACTAAATTTGTGCTTGTAATCAGTAACACTATTATTAAATATGTGTGTGTGATCACTCAGATTGTTATTAAGTATAAGTACTCATGACCACTCGTCTAGATCTTCCATGTGCTCCTATCAAGTCATATATTCAAATCCCTTTTTTTGGTTCGCACTACACGATGTATCCTATTGGTACGTGATGGTATTAGAATTTACAACAACTCTACCTCACATAGGTACAATAGCACGTCGAGTGCATGCAAAATTGGATCCATATCATTTCAAGCATAAAATAATAGCCCATGACAACGGATGACACATGAAATTATATACACCAGTTGCCTACTAACAGAAAATAAATGCGACCAACAACATAACGACACATGAAATGATATGCATTGACCATTACCTAGCATAAAATAAGGCCCCTAAAACATGCGACTGTTTGTAGTGAAAATGATTATTTTACAACAATGTTGGATCGCAACAATAGTGGCGATTACCAACCCACTCGGCCTCCATGTGAAGAGTTGAAGTAGGCGGCCTTCTTCCCATGATGTAACTCATGGTTTAATACTAGACACAAAGAAGGATATGAAGTGGCCTACTCCGTCCAACTACTTATAAAAGAACAAAGGTTTGCTTGATATCCCCAACTCTAACGAAGTGTAAGTTTTAGTTACAATTGTTGTGAAAGAAAGTAAGAAAACTACTTTATAACACAAACAAAAGAATTTATACATTTTAATAAAAAATAATTTTATAAATCAAATTACTAGTAAACCTAAGTAAAAGGTGCTTCTTATTGAGATATTCACCGCGGTTGATGGCTTCATTGGATCTCTCTGTCGAAAACATGGTGATGCAAAACAACAAGTATAGATATGAGAAAAGATGATAAGTGCAAGTGAGATAGTTTGTGGGAAATACAAAAGTGAAGAATCACAAAAAAACATTTCATGGTGAAATCTGGGATAACGAGGTATCGTACCACTGCGCCATGAAAATGAGAACATTAAATCATGCGTAATGGTAAGATGAAACATGAAACATAGCCAATATATATGCACTAGCATACGATAAGGACGCGCAATGTCAACACTTCATAAGTAATTCTAGGTAGTAGTTGTCTCCAAGCTTGAAATAAGGATCCTAATAACATGTCATGATGGAATGGCACATATGAAATGATAGGTTTTATGCTACCATTACATGCATAAAATAATAACACCCGAAGATGAAATGGCACATGAAGTGATAAGAATCCATACAATAACACGCGGCAATGAAACTTCACATGATTTATAGGTACAAACCACATCCTTACTCAATAAGGACACTCAGAATGTGCTGCTATGATTGTGAAGGAACAATATGTTGCCTTATTAATTATTTATTAATATTGGTGTGATAGCTATTTATTTCTCCATTTTTTATATTTTATGTTCAGACAAATATGATATCTATTGTTTCCTGCGTAGTTGTTAATGTAACATGGAATGATATAGTTTATCACTAGTATAATTTTAGCGGACAAAAATATATTATCATAAGCAAGACTATTTGGCTCGGTTCCGCCACTACCTTGTCTAGAGGATGATGTGATCCAAATCACGGAGCTTGGTTACGGTGACAGAGCGTACCATATATGGGTGTTGAGAAATTACAAGCAAAGAGAATGGGAGAAGCTCTGTAGCAAAGAGACAACAAATATATTATCATAAGCAAGAATATTTGGCTCCCAATATCAACATGATCTGATGATATGTAACAATCTGAGGGCATCATGATATCTAGCTACCATCATAATTCAATGCATCACATTGCCATGATGCAGGTATGAAAAATCGATACATTAAAGGTGTTCTCATCGACACTGACCTGGTCACTTGATCTTGTCCTGCACCACCACAACGATGGCAGCCTAATTGAGCTCACACTCGTCGGCATGTCTGCCTGGACCTAGACCGCCTCCACTCCTGCACCATGACCTTAAGCCAAAAAACTTCATCGCGACGACTGTAGTTAAGTCAAGATCGACGACTTCGGTCTCTTTGGAATCTTCTCGCACTTGGAGAAGCCCTAGACAAACCTCGATGTCTAGGACTTCTCCGTATGGCTATTGATCGTGTCGGTCACATGCTTGATGTCATCGGATACTATCTCCTTTAAAATGCATCCATAAGTATTCTTCATATTAACTATGTGCTTGTGATACCTGTCACTTTAATGTATATAAGTGATCGTGATCACATGTCTCGATTGCTATAAGTGATTGTGATAACTGTATTAATATCAATAGACCTTCCATGTAATTCTATCACTTAATCGACCCGTCTCCTCGTTTCCCATTCTCACTTGTAGGATGCATCCTTTTCATATGCCGCTATCATGTTAAAATATATAGAACAATTATACCAAATAGGGTATCCTAACCTGTTGAGACACATGAAATGATAATTCTTACTCACAATTATACCTCACATAGAGTATCATTTTTGCATATAATAATAGCCCACAACAACGAAGAGATACATGAAATCATAGGCAATAGTTTCCGCCTTGCAAAAAAATAAGGACGCACATAACGAAACAATACATGAAATGATACGCACTTTCCATCTCCTTTCTTAAAATTGGGACCATGAAACGCTCGACTTCTTGTAGTGGACATGATTCTAGATAACTCGTTGGCAGTGCAGGTGCGGAGTGTTGCAGTAGAGCCTCTATTACCCATAAAGTAACAGGGCCTTTTAATAGCAAACATGAAGAAGATATGCACAGGCCTACTGAAAGAAAAGTACTAATATAACTTGATAACAAGAAAAAATTACTCCCTCTGTTCTTACTTACTTTGTGTTGTAATTTTAGTAAAATTCAAACTTTTGTCAAGTTTGACCAATAATACATGAAAAATATCAATATTTATAATACTAAATGCGTATAATATAAAAATGTACTTTATGACGATTCTAATACTATAGGTTTTACATTGTAGATGTTGATATGTTTTCCTAAATATTTGGTCAGTGTTAACAAAGTTTGACCTTGACTAAATCCATAATGCAAAGTAATTGTGAATGGAGGGAGTATTTTTACATTTCCACACTAATTTATAATAGTAATTAATGATTGGTAATAATCACCGCCTACCTTGAAATAAGGACCTTAATAACACGGATGAATAAATGGCACATGAAATGACAGGTTTTATGTCATAATTCCATTCATAAAATAATAGTGTGTGCAACAACTGATACATGAAATGATAGGTAATGCAACAGGCGTCGATGAAGCGAACCACATAAAATGGTACCTAGAAACCACATAAAATAGACCCAGAGAGTGTGTGCCAATGAGTGCAAATGAATTTTTTTTGTCTTCTAAATTCTTATAAAATTTGTGTGAGAAGTGAGATCATTGTTATTTCCTGTTCAAAAAATATACTCTCTCTTATTACATGGGCTTGGCCTTACATCTATTAAAATGGGGATGTGCTCTACCAAATATGCAATACAATTTCACATATATATATCATCTTAATAGCTAGTAGCACTTGAACTTTGACACATTTATCCAACCAAATTGGATAAGCGAGGTGGTGAGGCAGTTTAAGGTTAGATGAAGCGGGTCACGGGACGGTGCCGCGGGGTGCTTTATTGTCGCTCCTCCCCATGACCGAGCCATAAGCCGAGGCCAATGATGCGGGCCGAGATGGCGTCGGCAACGATGAGACTTGACAAGGACAAAGCCTCAAGGGCTGACGCACAAAGTCGCAACGGTGCTGATGTCGCTGACACTTGATCATCGAGCAAGGCAGAGAACTCGTAGTGGTCTTTGCAATCTTCCGTTCTTGAGTATGAGCCGCATATCACGTACGGCCTCTGACGGGCTATACTTTCTTAGTAGAAGGAACACCTGGTGCCGATGGAGGAAGATGCATCAATATTCCTAATGGGACAGTGTCCGTGAGATATGACGGGCTGACTTGGTCGGTGTCCGTGAGATGAATGGCGTGGTATGTCAATGAGACAGCCGGCGCTGCGATTGTTCTTAGACTACTCATGGTGGGAAGTAACATAGAGTAGTATCATGCTAGTCTACTCCCTCCATTCCACAATACTCTACATCGTAGAAAGTTTAAGACAAATTAGCATTCTCTCTAATAATACTACTCAATCCAAGTCAGATCAGCATTAATGATACCCAATAGAAAAAGAGAGAGGTTGCTTAGTTTTTTGTTGTTGCTAATTACCGAGGAGATAATTAATGTTCAGAACCCAGAATGTAGATTAATATGGAACAAAATACTAGTCCAGAATGTAGACTATTATGGAATGGAGGGAGTGTGTTACTATCTTCATAGTGGATAGTAACATATATGTGGTATCATGTTATGATCTATTTATTAGTTTGTAGACTCATTTTGCCTCGAAATTTGTTATGTTACGGTATCTGCCTATAATACTAGTATCGTCCCTCTCATCATTAATTGCAGTGACACATCAGCATTTTGCATGCATGGATTGCATGATACTACTTATTCCCACTATGAGTATTGAATTATACTACTCCCTCCGTCCCAAAATAAGTGTCTCAACTTTGCATAAAAGTGGATGTATCTAGACATGTTTCATGTATAGATACATCTAATTTTGAACAAACTTGAGACACTTATTTTTTTACAGAGGGAGTACTAATTCTGGAGGAAAGAGAAACAGGTACGTGCATGCAGTGATTTATTATACTACTAATTGAATTGATGTCGAAGGCTAATTAATGAGCCCATGCATGCATAGGTAGGGAGGCATGTGTGGCTGCATAATAACTACTGCTAGCTCGATATCGCGCGTCACCATGAAAGTTGTGAAAGCTTGTGTATCAATCGCTTTTATTCCAACAAAAGCTGCGCGCCGTCGTTTTCCAGTAGTGTTTATAATTGTGTCGTAAGAATTTGTTGCTCGGATGCTTGCGCGGCAGGAATACGTACGTACGCGCATCTTCTTTTTTTCTTTTTTTGAGACATAAAAACAGACGCACGGTACGTACGAAACCAGCGTGGTGCCAGGCTGGCAGCAGCAAACCACCGATCCATCGATCCATCGAGAGCCGGCCAGGCTGGCACCAGCAGGTGGGCTCTTCTTCTTCCGAGCAGCCCGGTGGTAGCCGGTGTACGTACGTGCAGCGGATGAGGACGAGGCCATGGAGTGCAGCGGATGAGGACGAGGTCATATAGCATACAAATTGAACTAGTTGGAACACTTGTACTGTTTCACCGAAGTCGTAAAATAAAATCTCTACAGATTATTGGTGCGGAAAATAAATCTGACTATGCAGCCACAGGGAGCAGGCCATTGTGCCTGAGCAGTGGTTCAGGCGAAGGCTCGCGTCCTCGGAAAGAAACGAAAACCTGCAATTGCTTTCCAGAGTCAGTTGTTTTCGACAAATCAAAGGTACTTCGTACTGGAAAGGATCGCGGCTACCTCGAGCGGAGATTTTCCGCCTCCAAGCGCAAGAACCGTGTCTCTGAATCGTCTGCCAGTCTCCTCAATGGCCTACAAACAGGCATTCATCACCAGTTTAGGCATAGAGAAATGCAATTAGCACAAAATCTGTTTCGTCATATGCTAGTACGTGCTTGTTTGGCAAGCATGGCAGCAACAGAGAACTAGATGTGGTTGGTGAAATCATCAGATAAAGTTATATGAATGAACAAGTGGTTGGATAGCAACTAGCAAGCTATCTTTGGTTTTCTCGAGATGAAAAACCTACCTTCTCATTGTCAAGACCGGCATCTTCAAATGCGGAGAATGCGTCGGCTGATAGGACTTCAGCCCACTGTAAGGACACGAAAAGTTACAAGTTTTAGTCGTATTCGCATGCCATATCAAATGGACCCAAGGTCATGACAAAAAAACAGATTGTGATGATTTACCTTGTAGCTGTAGTACCCGGCCGCATAGCCACCTGCACAGCGTCCACAGTGTTAATGACGAGAAATCTATGTGTGATGAACTGCATTTATACATGTTTGTTTAAGCATAGCAAACCTGAAAAAATATGGCTAAATCCACACAGGAATCTGTCCTCTGGCAAAGGAGCAAGAACCTGGGTACGTTCTGCAACTCTCCGGTCAACATCATATACCGACACTGGTCCACTGGGATCGTAAGTTGTATGCAGCTCCATATCTACACTTGCAAAACGTATCTGCAGGAAATTTTAAAAGAAGACTAATGAGCAACAAAGATCGGTAATAAAAAAAATAGCCGGCATAAACAAACCAGATTACAGCATTCACGTGTTTATGCTACAGCACTGTGCTTCCATTGCTCTTTGACAAGCAAGAAATATAATCAATAACTGAAGGAGAATAAGGCAGATGGCTTCAAAAACATGTGCATACAACAAGCCACCTCTCTTACAAACAACAATTTTCAAGCTATAAAACTTTTTCTCCCATCTTACAATTTCTGGATAAATTTAAATCACTCATACAGGTTTAAGTACATATGTCTCAGTTATCAAGTTCATGGACCTACTTGACCCAAGCACGCACGTTTAAGGACAGACAGTGCAATTTACGCTGAAGAATAGTAAGATGTCCGGACAGTACCAAATAATGATGACAGCATGCACAGGGGAAGCAAGAGAGACCAAGCCAACATACCTGACGGAGACTGAAGGAGCCAGCACGGAAATTCTTTGCAGCGACAAGCTTGGCATAAATTTCCTCGGGAAGAACTTTGCCGGTTTCATAGTGCTTTGCAATGCTCAGAAGAGTTTCCCTGTTACACCAATTCAACAACTCGTTAAGTTACCAGAATCAGACGAGCTTCAAGCTATAAACCACACAAGATGAATCCATCATACTTGTGATAGCACCAGTTTTCCATAAACTGAGAGGGTAACTCTACGGCATCCCATTCTATCCCACTGATGCCAGCAACAAAGGCTTCATCTTGTGTGGTAAGCATGTGCTGCAGCGCGTGACCAAATTCATGGAACACGGTTTCGACCTACAAAAGCCATGTGCAGAGGAATCTTTCTTACCAACCATAATAAGGCCATAACAAGGATAGATGGTACTTTATCTTACATAAATATCATAAGTTTCCAAAACATATAAAGAGTGGTTTATTTGCTAAAAATAACCAGAAAAATATACCATAGCAAGTGTATTGCTTACCTCACGAAAGGTCATGAGACTGGGCTTGTCGCCAACTGGTGGCATCTGATTACACACCATATGGGCAACAGGCAACCTTACAGACGATCCATTGCGAGCTAGCACACGACTACGAGAAAAAACCACATTCATCCAAGCCCCGCCACGTTTTTCAGATGGTCTTGAATATGGATCAAAGTAAAAGTAAGCAACAGGGCTATTGGAAGAATCTTTGACACAATAAAATTTGACGTCACTGTTCCAAACCTGAAAATGTAGTCACCGGTCAACATTTGCAGAACATTTACTTATGTTAAGAGAAGTGAATTGATACTTACAGGAGCCAGTCCATCTGCAGGTTCAACGTTAATACCAAATAGCTTATTTGCAAGACTGAAGAGGCCATCCATAACCTTGGGCAGTGCAAAGTAAGGACGCAGTGATTCCTGAAATGGCAGTACTCTAGTCAGCTCAATGGAATATCATCATGATGTGCAGTATTTTCTTTCAAGCAGAGTACATTTAATTCAGCAAAAATATATGGATAAGTTTTAGTATTAGATATTGTATGCAAAGAAATGTAATCAAAAAAAGCTTGCAGACTAAAGAGAAACCTATCGACTTGCAGCAAAAACTTTGAAAAATGCTTCTGTAAAGCGAAGAAAGAACCTCATCGATGTCATATTTAGATTCCCGTAGTCGTTCACTCCAGAAGTTAAGGTCCCAGTGTGACAGATCATTGGAGAAGCGACACTGGTCCACTGGGATCGTAAGTTGTATGCAGCTCCATATCTACACTTGCAAAACGTATCTGCACGAAATTTTAAAAGAAGACTAATGAGCAACAAAGATCGGTAATAAAAAAAAATAGTCGGCATAAACAAACCAGATTACAGCATTCACGTGTTTATGCTACAGCACTGTGCTTCCATCGCTCTTTGACAAGCAAGAAATAAAGGAGAAAGAAAAGGCAGCTCGGCCAAAGAGTAAGGGTAAGCGGGTGATGCGAGAGGAGGCTGAGAAGAAGCGAGAGGAGGCTGAGGAGAAGCAAAAAATGAAAAAGATTTTTAATATTCCGCGATCACTTGCCAAAGAAAAGGCAGCTCGGCCAAAGAGTAAGGGTAAGCGGGTGACTTAGCACTGCTCTCACTTGCCAACTCACTCAAGTGGACTATGTGAGCTCCCCTTATAAGGTGGTGCAAATCTTCCTCCATTGGCAAGGTGGGACTAAACCCCACATGCTACTCCACCTCTTGCCACTGCTCACAAAGGCAAGCATGCGCACCTCAGCGTAATTTTTGTACCCCAGTAATTTAGCCTTCTCTTGCCTCAACTGTAGAATCTGAGTAATGATATCGGTGTTATCAAGATCACCACTCGAGGCACGGGTTAGATAGGCACGATAAACTTCTTCACGCAGAGCTCTGTTCTTAGCATGTTGCATAACAGCCATAAAGCTTGGTGCGTCCAGTGTGATGACCCAAGGTCCAGTTTCAGCTGAAGCGTTTTCATGACCCTACAAAACCTGTTTGTCAGAACAAAGTATCATGGGGGGAAATTTCTAAGGTTCCATATTAGTGCACTACACACCTTTGACACAGCTGTTTGTGCTGCTAAGCCAAGGGCTGAAGCAGGCAAGCCATCAAGTTCTTTCTTATCAGTAACCAATTTCTCGAACTTCTTTGTTGCATCCAGCACATTCTCACTGAACTTCTCTGTCAGTTTTTCAAGCTCCTGAAAGAAATTCAGCACTGGGTTAACTGTTATGCATCAGCAAAAACTGAATGTGATTGGGAACGAGGTTAGTTTTTGTCAACAAAAAAAAAGGCTACAACAACTAGAATCTGTCAACATCTTCTTCTGCTAAAAGGACAAATAACCTACTTGCTGGATTTGATTAAATTTCTCCCTCTGCTCGTCCTCAAGTGCAACTCCACCAAGAACAGCGTCCTTAATTTGGCCTGGTGAAGAAAAGAAGAAACGCGATTACAAGCAAAGCAGGAAAAGAAACGCGATAAAACAGTACTGACACCCAGCAACGTTTCTTAACAGCAATGTCATTGATTCGGTGTGGCGGCTGTGGCTACATAGAAGGAAAGTTACCTTCTACGACACGCTTGCGAGCATCGCTGAGGCTGTCCCACTCTGAAGAATTCCTGATGGCGTTGAAGGCCTCGTATATGGGCTTGCTCTGCCCCAGCCTCAGATAGAACTTCACCTTCTCGGGCTGTTCAGATTCAAGATCGATTCGGTCAGTTGGTATGCAGCGTAGTATACAAAACAATTATTTATTGAACAATTCAAACGGGAGAAATCAGCAGCCTCTATCCCTCTAGTGCGGTGTGATGCATAACTAGTTGGTGCTTGACTTATTTCACATGGTGGCAGTCTCCTAAGTTTGGGCAAGCAGTCTGGCAGCCCAATTCAGATACTTGGTGCAGAGAATGTGAGTTCACGATATGCGTAATCATGTACATATTCAGCCCATATTTCATCCGCTCTCCCAAATTGTATCTGGCTCGAGTTGTTTTAGACGGATGGATTTGTTATATAGAAAACTGGGAAGAGGCTACACCTAACCTAAGCACGGTCTCATCTACCACGCATCCTTAGCAGTTCATCCATACAAGGAAACCGAAACTAACAAGCACTGAGCGACGGGAGCAGGTTACATCCATCCAGAATCTATGGTGATCTCTATGACTCTATGTGTGCCAGATGGTTCGACAAGATGGTGATACGGGGTCAGGGGAGGAGTAGGAGGAGAGGGTAACCTGGACGTCCTCTACGGCTGCGCGTAGGTCGGCGGAGTCCTTGACGGCCTTGAGGTGGTCGACGACGTTCCATACAACATCAAGCCTATCAACGATGCGCTCGAGCGGGACGACGAGCTTGCCCCACGCCGGCTCCACGCCTCTAAGAAGGAGGAAGCCGGGGAAGAAGAGAAAAAACCGGCCGTCCGGCCATGTCGAGTGGACCGGCGAGCTCAACACCACACCACACCTCGCCTCGCCTCGCCAAGCCCAAGTCACAAGTCACGCGCGATACCCGCGCGCGGCTCCAGTGGCCATGGGCTTATACTTATAGAAGAGATAGGGTTGGCTTGGCTGGGAGGGAAGGAGAAGAATATGAGAGGGTGGGGTGTTTCGTCTCTGTTTGTTGCTTACAAGGAGAGATCGATGGAGATGATGGACGGACGAGATGTCCTGTGCCACGGATTGGGGACTTGGCACTGGGAACCAAAACGCCGCACTGGAAACCAAAACGCCCCACTTAATTGCTGAGGTATGTAATTACCGAGGTGGGGAGATCCAATCCTAGTGTATTTTATTGGTAACCAAACGGGTGTGCAGTCAATCCGGAATAAATGTGCTCAGCTGTATCTCTCTATTCTGTGTGGCAAAGTTTGTTATTAATTGTGTTTTGAACGGGGCACGGTCCTGAAGGACGGAGAGATCTCGTTGATGCTGAACAGTGGAGTTGACTGCGTAACAACAATGACAACCTTTCAAGGGCGTTCTATCGCTTCCGGAAGATAACAACAATGACAGCGAAAATTCATATGACAAAACACTCTAACTCACATCGTCCAACGACTGAAACTTTGGGCATGCCAATGGTTGGAAACATACATAGACAACCAAAGCGATTCAGGAACACCCGCTCCGAATTTCAATCTCATTGAATCAGTGACATACAAACCTAGGTCTCTTACAAACATAGACAACGGCTTCCAGCGAGTCACACAAGAGTTCACTGCCTACAGTGTTATAAGAGCTTATGAACTCTAACCACACATCTCGCAGAATCACGATATAAAACTCAACTTTTATAACTAGTAAGAACATAAAAACAGAATGAAATATATGAAAACAACTCTAGGCTCCACCATGCACCTTGTCCATCATCAGGCAAAACATGGAAGTGATCAACTATTGTCCAGTCTCGGCGCACCACCAGGGCCCAACCTTTTTGCTCTAACCGAATAACTCAGCCGCCACCACTAGCAACAACTTCGCTCCGGGTATTTTTTTCCTTCGCACGCCTATCTTCTTCTGCAAACAAGCCCCTGGACAAAGATAGTGTGACAAGCAAGTAGTAACAGAGTTAGGATCAATAAGTAAAAATACCAGGTATCAATAGTAGGGTTTCACGTAATTGTAAGCAACTCTGGCATGTGGAGATGACTCCCAGGTTTCAGTTGTGGTGTAATTCAGCAAAGTTTACACGACCAAAGTTGCTTTACAACCTGGGAGACCACCAGTTTCACGCAATTGTACATCATGACTAGAATCTGCTGCCACGATGTCATTGACCTGCAAAACACAAACGAGCGAATTAGCTCTTCGGTTCATACTTCAGAGCGACAGACATGAGCAGATGTGTGAGTTAATTCAGCCAACACTGTCAAGTTAGGGTCCAGACTCACCTATGTCCTAACTGTTGTCTATCCTAAGGTCACCCGACACCACAAACTCCTCCTCGTCGTCTCTCCGCTAACCGTCGTCGGATCCTCTCCGCCTTGTCGCGGTGCACCTCCCACACCAGCTTGGCATGCTCCCACAACAGCTCGCCAAGGAGGTAGCCGAAGCTGGGGCGCAGGCGAGCCTACCACCGCACGCCAGACGCGGGAGGCCACGGCTACGAGAAAAAGATCCATAAACAAGGTACACGACGCCTAATAGCAGAATGAGGATGCTCCAGACGATTTAGTCGTCCCTGCCATACACACACATGCACATTACTTATAGCTGATAGCAAAGAGATGTAAACAACTTCATTATAATTTGTCCTTATTGATAAAATATACAACTCAGTGGCATTCAACTAAGCACCCATTTACAAAAATGTAGCCAAAAAAGGTTTAACAAAGGAGACGTGTATTGTTCCAGCATAAATAAAATGATGTGTGTTTGGCATAACAAAATATTAAAAACAATTTAGCTTAGGTAGGGCAAATTATGTTCTTATCAGTTTTGACATAATAGAAAAGAACGGAACAAAAGAAATAGACAATCAAGTACTAGATTAAGATCGCATGGACTCAGGTATGAAGCCAAAATAGTAGACAATAAACAGATTCAGAGCCAACATAACAACACGATCAATCAACAAATTAAACATTCACTCTGCAGGAACCTTGGTTTCTTTCATCTGTATTAACGGGAACAAAATCGTGATTCTAAAAGGTGCAAATCCATGTTTTAGCAATGTCGCTGCTGGATGAATCAGATCATATAGCCTAGACAGACTATCAACTATCACTCCAAACATTAATAAAGAGTGATGCATGTTGAATGGTTCCGGTACACAGAATGGGCTATAAGAGTATATCCAATCCCCACTGCACTAGGTAGCTTAATCATACCAAGCTGGTGCGTATATATTAATGCATACAAAAAGCACTTGCAACCCATATGCAATTATCCAATCTCAACCAGATCGAGCTTGCATTCTCAAACTACAAGACCACAAGTGGAAGAATTTGAGTAACAAACATACAGTGGAAGAGGTGATTGGTGTCGTGCAGCATGAACTTGGTGACGAGCAGCTGCTCACCGCCCTCACAGCAGCACCCGATCAGGTTGGCAGCATCCTCGATCAGGTGGTCCCAAGCAGCAGGGCAGTGGCGGCCTCTCCAGATCCATGAGAGTGAGATGGCCAGCGTTGTGGTGTCTGGCGGCAGCAGCAGCTTCGGGTGCTGTTCGAGACCACCGCAAGTGGTTGACTTGACCTGAAAAACACGTGGACAGCAGATGAGGTTGTTAACCATCTGGGTATATAAGATAAGAATTAAGCTATTAATCCATCCAGCATAGTAAATATTAGTATTTCCAACAAGTATTGAAAAGATGAACAAGACATGCTTTTTTTACTATAAGTTCACTAGAAGAAACAACGGTTCTAGAATTGTAGCAAATAAGTGTGTAAGCAGGTTAAACTGATGGACATAATTCAGGAAGTTGTGAACTTGTATATTCAACAATACAGATACATAAGACAGCTAAATACATCAAACTGATACAATCAGTGATCTCATCTAGCAAGGTACAATGCATAATACATCAAAGAATGAAATCATAGGTCAAAAGTCGGGCACACAAACTATGCAACCATAAACAATAATCGATTGGAGCAAAGGTAATTCAAAAAATCTGTAAATGGGCTCTTGTGCGGATAAGACCTGGTAATTAAACAAATCCTCGTCCTGGTGCACCTCCACACCATCTTCAAGTACTCCGACAGCAGCTCGCCGTCTTTCTGGTCAGCCATGTTGTGTCCTCTTTCACGCTAAAAATAGCAGGCTAGGTAACCTTCACACGCCCCCACTTGACGACTTCAAACCTCATTCACCCCTTGAAAATATCAATTCTCGCATTCCTTAAAAGGATGCTAGTGCCTGGCTTCAGCAAGTCAACTTCTAAAATAACAGAGAGTAGCACATCAGGTATACACAGAAATATACACTAGTGCTCATGCAACATGTAAATAAGGAATGCATGGACATCTGGAAGGGATCAAATAATCCATGGTCAAGCAAAAGAGAGAGTAACATCAGTTTAGCATGTCTTGTACAAATTTTACAGCATAATAGACAGAAATAACTCAATCAAAAAATCACTCAACTCAGAGAAACATTTCAGAAAATATGTGAATTGGATGAACGATTACTTATATGTGAATTGGATGTCAACACACTCGAATGCTAAAGCAACACCAGGGTCTAGCATTTCATGGTTTTCACCAGCATGTTAACATTGGAGCAAGTCCAGTGTGTCAATCTTAGCTAAACTGATTCTGCAATTATTTTTAGGTACAATGAAAAGGGCACACCACTACCTTCGACTTGATGATGCCAAGCAAGCAAAGCCTAACACTGGACCCAAATGGGGTCGATGCTGGATTTTTGAAGATGAAAATCCTCAGAACTGGAGCTCCAAAACAAACCGGCAGCATGCCTAGAAAAAGCCAAATCGTCAGTTACTTAAGGTTTCCCTTAAAAACACAACGACCAACATCGGAAAAGTTGTAGACATCAAAACAGCTACATCATATGGAGGTAAATGGTTCCAGTCACTTCTGAACACTCATGGCATTTTTCTTCCGTTGGCAACTGTGTTATCCTTGTCAGCAATCACCTGATAAAATAAAAAAGGACCTTTTAAGAAGAAGAAGAAGAAGAACAAATCTTGAAAAGTATTGGCATGGAAAGCTGACATTCTCAACCGGTTAAATCATTAATTAATTAGTAGAATGCACTGGCAGCTACTCCCTCCGTTCCAAATTAGACGACTTCTATTTGTCTACATGCGGCTATATCTAGACATGCTACATGTATAGATACATCGACATGTGCACGAATGGAAAGTCATCTAATTTAGAACGGAGGGAGTACTACTTTGCATGGAAAGAAGTCGTCACTCACAAGAAAAGAAAGAAAGAAAGAAAGGTGTCTGATTGTGCAGCTAAAGACTAGGAGTAATTCCTAGAGAAAGAGATAGGTTCAGTAAGCAGATGGGGGAGGATTGGAGCGGGGAAAAGAACCTTTTCTTGCGTGAACGGCGGCGGGGCGTTGAGGGACTGAGCGAATACTCGTCCCGTACGTCGAACTCCCCCACCCTTGGAGGCGGGCTGGTGGAGGAGAGCGCCGGCAGCAGGGACTAGGCGGCGGTCCTGCCTCCGGCGGGTAGAGGCCCTCCTCCATGGCGGCCAGGATCGATCTGGTGGAAAATCTTGGCCGGCGGGAAGAAGCTAGGGGGAGGATGTGCGGCGGCGCAGGCAGAGAGAGAGAGAAGAGGACGCGTGCGTTTGGTGTTCCCGAGCGAGCGAGCGAGAGTGCGTTTGGTGTTTGTTCCGAATATGAAGACGAATCGATCGTAGCTAGCGAGCCAGCGCCGTTTGAGCTGTACTCATCCGTCGTCATCAGTGCCGGACACAAGTATCAAGAAAATATGCCAAGTTCCAAAGCACACCCACGTATTAATTAATATACAAGAGTGTATTTATACTGCAGTATCATCCGATCGAGGAGTATGCATGTATTCTCTCTATGTTTAGCAAGCAATTGAATTTAAACCTTATTTGCCACAGCTTCAAACGTGCATGCATGCATGTGTAACCAATGCTTGAATCTTATTTGGACCTGTCTCAGCATTATTAAATCACATAGTACGTCAACACATGTAAATATGAGAAGAGCGACGCAATGCATGCATGGAAAAGAAAGGGATGAGCAAGCTAGCTAACGTGTCAAGCATATATAGCTGAGATGATCAGAATTAATTAGCTAGATTAATATTAAATCAGTTCGGTTTTCCTCATATATCGATACGTGCGTGCATGCATAGAGTTTTGTTTAGCTAGCCACTCACGCGTACTTAGCCAGCGTGTCGTTCGATGGTGCCAGCAGCAAAAAAGAATGATATTGGCTCAGATAGGTAGACCTATATATAGGGTATGTCGCGCGGGTTGTGGCATACTCTAAGACTACCCATAGTGGGAGTAACTTCACTAGTAACATAGATGCCACCTAAGAAAAAAATCCTACGTGGCATGTAATTAATGAGGAGAGATACAAATAGAGTAACTTAGCTAGTTACTTGTAACACTAGTAACATCACACTTTTCAAGAAAAAATGAGTCTATAGAGTAATAAATGAGACAATATATGACACCACATCTATGTTACTTTGCACTATGAGGGCAGTAACATAGTCTAATAATATGTGTATGTTACTACTTGAAGTTACTCCCCACTATGGCTAGTCTAAGGCCATGGCGCCTCCACCACCCAATTAGCACCATCCGCCTACATATCTGTCGGGTCTACGCGACCAACTATAAGGAGGTCTGGGATGAAGATGACGGCGGCGAGGTTTAAGACCGACGTTGACAGCATAGAAGCTACCTGGCCTCTCCTTGGCTGGTGCAGCTCCGCAGCGGGCGTGCATGCGTGAATATGGGATCAAGAGGAGGAAGAAGATAATGGAGAGGCAAGAGGAGAGGGATCCGGATAAGGAGGTGCATTATATTTTTCAACGAGCATCCTGATTTCTAACCACCATCATAATTCACAGTAGCACGTAGTGCCATGATATTAGGTTATACTGATACACCATACATATTATTTATAAACCCTGCCCAAGTTCACTTGGTCGTGTCCCGCCCCACCACCACGACGGAGGCGGTGTAACCAAACTCACACTCATCGTCAAATCCCCACGAGCCCAACCCACCCCCCCTCCTAAATCTTTGGGTACCATGACCACAAGACCAATAACTTCATCGCCAACGACTGTTGGGACAGCGTCTCCAGGATCTGCTCTCATCTCCGCACGCGATGAATGTCCCATGTGTTTCACACTATCGACTTGATGGCATAGATAAGCCTCGGCGTATGGAACTTATTTTTGTGCTTGCTTATCCCGCCGACTGCCCTCATGATGTCATCCGCTTCTATCTACGTTAAAATGCATCCATAACTATCTTTCAGACTAAATTTGTGCTTGTAATCAGTAACACTATTATTAAATATGTGTGTGTGATCACTCAGATTGTTATTAAGTATAAGTACTCATGACCACTCGTCTAGATCTTCCATGTGCTCCTATCAAGTCATATATTCAAATCCCTTTTTTTGGTTCGCACTACACGATGTATCCTATTGGTACGTGATGGTATTAGAATTTACAACAACTCTACCTCACATAGGTACAATAGCACGTCGAGTGCATGCAAAATTGGATCCATATCATTTCAAGCATAAAATAATAGCCCATGACAACGGATGACACATGAAATTATATACACCAGTTGCCTACTAACAGAAAATAAATGCGACCAACAACATAACGACACATGAAATGATATGCATTGACCATTACCTAGCATAAAATAAGGCCCCTAAAACATGCGACTGTTTGTAGTGAAAATGATTATTTTACAACAATGTTGGATCGCAACAATAGTGGCGATTACCAACCCACTCGGCCTCCATGTGAAGAGTTGAAGTAGGCGGCCTTCTTCCCATGATGTAACTCATGGTTTAATACTAGACACAAAGAAGGATATGAAGTGGCCTACTCCGTCCAACTACTTATAAAAGAACAAAGGTTTGCTTGATATCCCCAACTCTAACGAAGTGTAAGTTTTAGTTACAATTGTTGTGAAAGAAAGTAAGAAAACTACTTTATAACACAAACAAAAGAATTTATACATTTTAATAAAAAATAATTTTATAAATCAAATTACTAGTAAACCTAAGTAAAAGGTGCTTCTTATTGAGATATTCACCGCGGTTGATGGCTTCATTGGATCTCTCTGTCGAAAACATGGTGATGCAAAACAACAAGTATAGATATGAGAAAAGATGATAAGTGCAAGTGAGATAGTTTGTGGGAAATACAAAAGTGAAGAATCACAAAAAAACATTTCATGGTGAAATCTGGGATAACGAGGTATCGTACCACTGCGCCATGAAAATGAGAACATTAAATCATGCGTAATGGTAAGATGAAACATGAAACATAGCCAATATATATGCACTAGCATACGATAAGGACGCGCAATGTCAACACTTCATAAGTAATTCTAGGTAGTAGTTGTCTCCAAGCTTGAAATAAGGATCCTAATAACATGTCATGATGGAATGGCACATATGAAATGATAGGTTTTATGCTACCATTACATGCATAAAATAATAACACCCGAAGATGAAATGGCACATGAAGTGATAAGAATCCATACAATAACACGCGGCAATGAAACTTCACATGATTTATAGGTACAAACCACATCCTTACTCAATAAGGACACTCAGAATGTGCTGCTATGATTGTGAAGGAACAATATGTTGCCTTATTAATTATTTATTAATATTGGTGTGATAGCTATTTATTTCTCCATTTTTTATATTTTATGTTCAGACAAATATGATATCTATTGTTTCCTGCGTAGTTGTTAATGTAACATGGAATGATATAGTTTATCACTAGTATAATTTTAGCGGACAAAAATATATTATCATAAGCAAGACTATTTGGCTCGGTTCCGCCACTACCTTGTCTAGAGGATGATGTGATCCAAATCACGGAGCTTGGTTACGGTGACAGAGCGTACCATATATGGGTGTTGAGAAATTACAAGCAAAGAGAATGGGAGAAGCTCTGTAGCAAAGAGACAACAAATATATTATCATAAGCAAGAATATTTGGCTCCCAATATCAACATGATCTGATGATATGTAACAATCTGAGGGCATCATGATATCTAGCTACCATCATAATTCAATGCATCACATTGCCATGATGCAGGTATGAAAAATCGATACATTAAAGGTGTTCTCATCGACACTGACCTGGTCACTTGATCTTGTCCTGCACCACCACAACGATGGCAGCCTAATTGAGCTCACACTCGTCGGCATGTCTGCCTGGACCTAGACCGCCTCCACTCCTGCACCATGACCTTAAGCCAAAAAACTTCATCGCGACGACTGTAGTTAAGTCAAGATCGACGACTTCGGTCTCTTTGGAATCTTCTCGCACTTGGAGAAGCCCTAGACAAACCTCGATGTCTAGGACTTCTCCGTATGGCTATTGATCGTGTCGGTCACATGCTTGATGTCATCGGATACTATCTCCTTTAAAATGCATCCATAAGTATTCTTCATATTAACTATGTGCTTGTGATACCTGTCACTTTAATGTATATAAGTGATCGTGATCACATGTCTCGATTGCTATAAGTGATTGTGATAACTGTATTAATATCAATAGACCTTCCATGTAATTCTATCACTTAATCGACCCGTCTCCTCGTTTCCCATTCTCACTTGTAGGATGCATCCTTTTCATATGCCGCTATCATGTTAAAATATATAGAACAATTATACCAAATAGGGTATCCTAACCTGTTGAGACACATGAAATGATAATTCTTACTCACAATTATACCTCACATAGAGTATCATTTTTGCATATAATAATAGCCCACAACAACGAAGAGATACATGAAATCATAGGCAATAGTTTCCGCCTTGCAAAAAAATAAGGACGCACATAACGAAACAATACATGAAATGATACGCACTTTCCATCTCCTTTCTTAAAATTGGGACCATGAAACGCTCGACTTCTTGTAGTGGACATGATTCTAGATAACTCGTTGGCAGTGCAGGTGCGGAGTGTTGCAGTAGAGCCTCTATTACCCATAAAGTAACAGGGCCTTTTAATAGCAAACATGAAGAAGATATGCACAGGCCTACTGAAAGAAAAGTACTAATATAACTTGATAACAAGAAAAAATTACTCCCTCTGTTCTTACTTACTTTGTGTTGTAATTTTAGTAAAATTCAAACTTTTGTCAAGTTTGACCAATAATACATGAAAAATATCAATATTTATAATACTAAATGCGTATAATATAAAAATGTACTTTATGACGATTCTAATACTATAGGTTTTACATTGTAGATGTTGATATGTTTTCCTAAATATTTGGTCAGTGTTAACAAAGTTTGACCTTGACTAAATCCATAATGCAAAGTAATTGTGAATGGAGGGAGTATTTTTACATTTCCACACTAATTTATAATAGTAATTAATGATTGGTAATAATCACCGCCTACCTTGAAATAAGGACCTTAATAACACGGATGAATAAATGGCACATGAAATGACAGGTTTTATGTCATAATTCCATTCATAAAATAATAGTGTGTGCAACAACTGATACATGAAATGATAGGTAATGCAACAGGCGTCGATGAAGCGAACCACATAAAATGGTACCTAGAAACCACATAAAATAGACCCAGAGAGTGTGTGCCAATGAGTGCAAATGAATTTTTTTTGTCTTCTAAATTCTTATAAAATTTGTGTGAGAAGTGAGATCATTGTTATTTCCTGTTCAAAAAATATACTCTCTCTTATTACATGGGCTTGGCCTTACATCTATTAAAATGGGGATGTGCTCTACCAAATATGCAATACAATTTCACATATATATATCATCTTAATAGCTAGTAGCACTTGAACTTTGACACATTTATCCAACCAAATTGGATAAGCGAGGTGGTGAGGCAGTTTAAGGTTAGATGAAGCGGGTCACGGGACGGTGCCGCGGGGTGCTTTATTGTCGCTCCTCCCCATGACCGAGCCATAAGCCGAGGCCAATGATGCGGGCCGAGATGGCGTCGGCAACGATGAGACTTGACAAGGACAAAGCCTCAAGGGCTGACGCACAAAGTCGCAACGGTGCTGATGTCGCTGACACTTGATCATCGAGCAAGGCAGAGAACTCGTAGTGGTCTTTGCAATCTTCCGTTCTTGAGTATGAGCCGCATATCACGTACGGCCTCTGACGGGCTATACTTTCTTAGTAGAAGGAACACCTGGTGCCGATGGAGGAAGATGCATCAATATTCCTAATGGGACAGTGTCCGTGAGATATGACGGGCTGACTTGGTCGGTGTCCGTGAGATGAATGGCGTGGTATGTCAATGAGACAGCCGGCGCTGCGATTGTTCTTAGACTACTCATGGTGGGAAGTAACATAGAGTAGTATCATGCTAGTCTACTCCCTCCATTCCACAATACTCTACATCGTAGAAAGTTTAAGACAAATTAGCATTCTCTCTAATAATACTACTCAATCCAAGTCAGATCAGCATTAATGATACCCAATAGAAAAAGAGAGAGGTTGCTTAGTTTTTTGTTGTTGCTAATTACCGAGGAGATAATTAATGTTCAGAACCCAGAATGTAGATTAATATGGAACAAAATACTAGTCCAGAATGTAGACTATTATGGAATGGAGGGAGTGTGTTACTATCTTCATAGTGGATAGTAACATATATGTGGTATCATGTTATGATCTATTTATTAGTTTGTAGACTCATTTTGCCTCGAAATTTGTTATGTTACGGTATCTGCCTATAATACTAGTATCGTCCCTCTCATCATTAATTGCAGTGACACATCAGCATTTTGCATGCATGGATTGCATGATACTACTTATTCCCACTATGAGTATTGAATTATACTACTCCCTCCGTCCCAAAATAAGTGTCTCAACTTTGCATAAAAGTGGATGTATCTAGACATGTTTCATGTATAGATACATCTAATTTTGAACAAACTTGAGACACTTATTTTTTTACAGAGGGAGTACTAATTCTGGAGGAAAGAGAAACAGGTACGTGCATGCAGTGATTTATTATACTACTAATTGAATTGATGTCGAAGGCTAATTAATGAGCCCATGCATGCATAGGTAGGGAGGCATGTGTGGCTGCATAATAACTACTGCTAGCTCGATATCGCGCGTCACCATGAAAGTTGTGAAAGCTTGTGTATCAATCGCTTTTATTCCAACAAAAGCTGCGCGCCGTCGTTTTCCAGTAGTGTTTATAATTGTGTCGTAAGAATTTGTTGCTCGGATGCTTGCGCGGCAGGAATACGTACGTACGCGCATCTTCTTTTTTTCTTTTTTTGAGACATAAAAACAGACGCACGGTACGTACGAAACCAGCGTGGTGCCAGGCTGGCAGCAGCAAACCACCGATCCATCGATCCATCGAGAGCCGGCCAGGCTGGCACCAGCAGGTGGGCTCTTCTTCTTCCGAGCAGCCCGGTGGTAGCCGGTGTACGTACGTGCAGCGGATGAGGACGAGGCCATGGAGTGCAGCGGATGAGGACGAGGTCATATAGCATACAAATTGAACTAGTTGGAACACTTGTACTGTTTCACCGAAGTCGTAAAATAAAATCTCTACAGATTATTGGTGCGGAAAATAAATCTGACTATGCAGCCACAGGGAGCAGGCCATTGTGCCTGAGCAGTGGTTCAGGCGAAGGCTCGCGTCCTCGGAAAGAAACGAAAACCTGCAATTGCTTTCCAGAGTCAGTTGTTTTCGACAAATCAAAGGTACTTCGTACTGGAAAGGATCGCGGCTACCTCGAGCGGAGATTTTCCGCCTCCAAGCGCAAGAACCGTGTCTCTGAATCGTCTGCCAGTCTCCTCAATGGCCTACAAACAGGCATTCATCACCAGTTTAGGCATAGAGAAATGCAATTAGCACAAAATCTGTTTCGTCATATGCTAGTACGTGCTTGTTTGGCAAGCATGGCAGCAACAGAGAACTAGATGTGGTTGGTGAAATCATCAGATAAAGTTATATGAATGAACAAGTGGTTGGATAGCAACTAGCAAGCTATCTTTGGTTTTCTCGAGATGAAAAACCTACCTTCTCATTGTCAAGACCGGCATCTTCAAATGCGGAGAATGCGTCGGCTGATAGGACTTCAGCCCACTGTAAGGACACGAAAAGTTACAAGTTTTAGTCGTATTCGCATGCCATATCAAATGGACCCAAGGTCATGACAAAAAAACAGATTGTGATGATTTACCTTGTAGCTGTAGTACCCGGCCGCATAGCCACCTGCACAGCGTCCACAGTGTTAATGACGAGAAATCTATGTGTGATGAACTGCATTTATACATGTTTGTTTAAGCATAGCAAACCTGAAAAAATATGGCTAAATCCACACAGGAATCTGTCCTCTGGCAAAGGAGCAAGAACCTGGGTACGTTCTGCAACTCTCCGGTCAACATCATATACCGACACTGGTCCACTGGGATCGTAAGTTGTATGCAGCTCCATATCTACACTTGCAAAACGTATCTGCAGGAAATTTTAAAAGAAGACTAATGAGCAACAAAGATCGGTAATAAAAAAAATAGCCGGCATAAACAAACCAGATTACAGCATTCACGTGTTTATGCTACAGCACTGTGCTTCCATTGCTCTTTGACAAGCAAGAAATATAATCAATAACTGAAGGAGAATAAGGCAGATGGCTTCAAAAACATGTGCATACAACAAGCCACCTCTCTTACAAACAACAATTTTCAAGCTATAAAACTTTTTCTCCCATCTTACAATTTCTGGATAAATTTAAATCACTCATACAGGTTTAAGTACATATGTCTCAGTTATCAAGTTCATGGACCTACTTGACCCAAGCACGCACGTTTAAGGACAGACAGTGCAATTTACGCTGAAGAATAGTAAGATGTCCGGACAGTACCAAATAATGATGACAGCATGCACAGGGGAAGCAAGAGAGACCAAGCCAACATACCTGACGGAGACTGAAGGAGCCAGCACGGAAATTCTTTGCAGCGACAAGCTTGGCATAAATTTCCTCGGGAAGAACTTTGCCGGTTTCATAGTGCTTTGCAATGCTCAGAAGAGTTTCCCTGTTACACCAATTCAACAACTCGTTAAGTTACCAGAATCAGACGAGCTTCAAGCTATAAACCACACAAGATGAATCCATCATACTTGTGATAGCACCAGTTTTCCATAAACTGAGAGGGTAACTCTACGGCATCCCATTCTATCCCACTGATGCCAGCAACAAAGGCTTCATCTTGTGTGGTAAGCATGTGCTGCAGCGCGTGACCAAATTCATGGAACACGGTTTCGACCTACAAAAGCCATGTGCAGAGGAATCTTTCTTACCAACCATAATAAGGCCATAACAAGGATAGATGGTACTTTATCTTACATAAATATCATAAGTTTCCAAAACATATAAAGAGTGGTTTATTTGCTAAAAATAACCAGAAAAATATACCATAGCAAGTGTATTGCTTACCTCACGAAAGGTCATGAGACTGGGCTTGTCGCCAACTGGTGGCATCTGATTACACACCATATGGGCAACAGGCAACCTTACAGACGATCCATTGCGAGCTAGCACACGACTACGAGAAAAAACCACATTCATCCAAGCCCCGCCACGTTTTTCAGATGGTCTTGAATATGGATCAAAGTAAAAGTAAGCAACAGGGCTATTGGAAGAATCTTTGACACAATAAAATTTGACGTCACTGTTCCAAACCTGAAAATGTAGTCACCGGTCAACATTTGCAGAACATTTACTTATGTTAAGAGAAGTGAATTGATACTTACAGGAGCCAGTCCATCTGCAGGTTCAACGTTAATACCAAATAGCTTATTTGCAAGACTGAAGAGGCCATCCATAACCTTGGGCAGTGCAAAGTAAGGACGCAGTGATTCCTGAAATGGCAGTACTCTAGTCAGCTCAATGGAATATCATCATGATGTGCAGTATTTTCTTTCAAGCAGAGTACATTTAATTCAGCAAAAATATATGGATAAGTTTTAGTATTAGATATTGTATGCAAAGAAATGTAATCAAAAAAAGCTTGCAGACTAAAGAGAAACCTATCGACTTGCAGCAAAAACTTTGAAAAATGCTTCTGTAAAGCGAAGAAAGAACCTCATCGATGTCATATTTAGATTCCCGTAGTCGTTCACTCCAGAAGTTAAGGTCCCAGTGTGACAGATCATTGGAGAAGCGACACTGGTCCACTGGGATCGTAAGTTGTATGCAGCTCCATATCTACACTTGCAAAACGTATCTGCACGAAATTTTAAAAGAAGACTAATGAGCAACAAAGATCGGTAATAAAAAAAAATAGTCGGCATAAACAAACCAGATTACAGCATTCACGTGTTTATGCTACAGCACTGTGCTTCCATCGCTCTTTGACAAGCAAGAAATAAAGGAGAAAGAAAAGGCAGCTCGGCCAAAGAGTAAGGGTAAGCGGGTGATGCGAGAGGAGGCTGAGAAGAAGCGAGAGGAGGCTGAGGAGAAGCAAAAAATGAAAAAGATTTTTAATATTCCGCGATCACTTGCCAAAGAAAAGGCAGCTCGGCCAAAGAGTAAGGGTAAGCGGGTGACTTAGCACTGCTCTCACTTGCCAACTCACTCAAGTGGACTATGTGAGCTCCCCTTATAAGGTGGTGCAAATCTTCCTCCATTGGCAAGGTGGGACTAAACCCCACATGCTACTCCACCTCTTGCCACTGCTCACAGTTTCTGAAATTTTTGGTGGGCCTCATGCACATGGGCCAACTCATTATTGGACTCTCACACACAGCTAGCAGCCAGCAGGTGTGGCGCTCCCAGTATTCCACACGTAGTAGAGTACTGATTCACGATCCCTTGTCGCAGCCACTCTCAAGTCTCAAGATGCGAGCTGCGCCACGCTTTGCATTGGAAAGCTAGTACGTTCAGCTCGACTTTTTTTCCTCGAAGCAGTAGCAACGTACGTATCCATTCATATATTCGCCATGCCATGCACGTAAAATAGAAATCAGACATCAATCTAGAGTTCTAGACATCGTGCTGCTAGCTTTGCATGTCGCACATGTGTATGTACGATCCAGGAGGTATCCATCCACTAACGGCCTCACGTGTACTGACGACCTAGCCCTAGCTCTAGTCGATCTATTCCAAGCTATACTAGCCGTGAAATCGTTCCCTATAAGCTATTATTCCCTTCGTTTTATATTAACTGTTGTGCTAAATCAGCTACACTTAATATGTAACGGAGGGGTACCACGTGCTTCAAGTAATATTCAATTGACACGATCGGTTGGGCGAGGCTACTCTTCTCGCGTGACCGTATCGCGCAGTTTTCGGACCGCTAAAAGACAAAGCTATAGGAGAAAGAAGAAAGCGCATCCATCTCGTCGCCTGCCTCTACCGCCCGTGACCGGCGGTGCTCCCCTACCCGCCTCGCCACTCCGACCTCCTCCGTCAGCTCACCGCCAGCCATCCCTCTAATTAAATGCCCCCACATACGGATCTCATCGCCAACGAGCACCCCCACCCCTCACCAAGAAGTCTAGTCTCGACAACCGCCTTCTACGCAACGACATCGCCGCGACATCTTGAGGAAGGTTGGGGCAGGGGGGGGGGGGCGAGAAACTGGGGAGAGAAAGACGGGGCTACATGAGACAGGGAAGTCCAGACGACCAACAGAAGTGCATGCGAGACCGAACGACCGAGAGAAGTGCATGTGGGGCCGAATCACCGAAAGAGGTTTATGTCGGGCCACATGACCAATAAACGTGTATATGGTTCAGATGAGCGAGGGGAGTTTGAATGACCAAGAAAGTTGTATGCAACACCGATAATAGAGAGAAGTGCATGTGGTGTCAGATGACTAAGAAAGGTATATGTCGTGCGGGATGACAAGAGAGGTGTACGTGTGAAAAGATGACCGAGAGAGGTGTACGTATGAAAAGATGACTGAGAGAGTTATACGTGCGTCCGGATGACCGATAGAGGTACAATTGACAATCGAGAGATAGGTGTATGAGGGATCATATTGTTGCGGGTCGGGTATCAATGCTACCAAATGACCAAGAGAAGTGCATGTGGTCCAAATTACCGAAATAGGTGTATGTGGGCCACATGAACAATAAATATGTGCATGGTTCAGATGAGCGAGGGATGTTTGAATGACCTAGAGATTGTATGCGAGACCGATAACAGAGAGAAGCCCATGTGTGATGCCGGATTACCGAGAAATGTGTATGTCGGGCAACATGACAAGAGAGGTGTACATGGGAATAGATGACTGAGAGAGTTATACATGGGTTCGGAAGACCGATAAAGGTGCATGCATGTGACAACCACGAGATAGGTGTATGAGCTATCAGGTATCAGATGGCCGTGGGGTATCCGCATGACCAAATGATAAAGACAAATGCACATGGGCCCAGATGAATGAGAAAGGTGTTTGTGGATGCGGTTGACCGAGATAGGTGTATATGGGACTCAACCATTGAGAGATTTGTTTATGTGTCAAGATGGCCAAGAGAATTATATATGTGACTGGATGTCCAATAAATGTCTAAAAGGGTCCGAATGGGTGAGAGATACGTGCCTAGACCTAGATATGCTCCTTACTTGAAATTTTTGTGCTCTCGACGTTTCACCCATACGCGCGCACATTTTAGGGCATGCACGTAAAAATCTAGCCCCAAAAAAGGTCGTCTAGGTCACCGAACGGGCACTAGTGTTTCTTTAAGACAAAAACTAATCATAATCACAATTCGCTCAAAATTGTGGTGTGTTTCTGGTCCTTATTTAATCATTCATTTCCTTGACCTGCACTATTATTTTGTGTGTATCATTTCATGTGCCATCTTGTTGTGACTCATTATTTTATCATAAAATGGTAGCGTAAGACATGTCATTGCATCATCTGTGTCTCTTTGTAGTGTGTTACGATTGACCTCATTTTTTGCACCGAGATAGCAATACCTATAATTTCATGCCCTCTTCCGCCATCGTGCATCCTTATTTAACGTTAGAAGATATATATGATTTATGATTTTATGTGTCGCTCAGTTGTCACACACTATTATTTTATGCATGAAATGATAGCTTGTCATCTCGTCGCCAGGGGCGGACCCAGGTACAACCTTGTGGGGGCCTTGGACCCCACTCAAATATTGAAATTTTAATAGTATTTGTTCAATTTTTAGAGAAAAATCTTCAAATTTTGTGAAGTTATATAAGAAATGCCCCCCAGTCTTGCCCCCTCTCAAAATATTTTCTGGGTCCGCCACTGTCGTCGCTAGGGCGACGTGCTAGGGTACTAAGGCAACCCATTATTTCACCATCACTGCTCAAAATTAGGTATCCACGGTACAAAGTTATAGAGAGATGCCATGGGAAATCACGGTTTTTGTATTTTCTCGCCTATTTTGGGGGCTATGGCACACTATTATGGTTTGACGTTTCTCAGTACGTTTTCATTTTTCGCCTCCCCGTCGTGGAGGCATGCTAGAATACTAGTTGTCCGAACCTCTCACCTTGATAAGTGTAAATTTCGGTGAGCGGTACCCTTTGCATGTGAGCTTCGATCGAGGCTCCTTTGGGAGGCGTTAGAAAGACATTTCTCCATATGCACATGCCTTTGTGGGCGCGCATGGAGCGTACCTGAATGTAGTACGCCATAAAAAGTTCCGACCCGTTTTAATAAAAAAATTCACGTGGGCTCTTCGCGGTCCTTTTGTTTGTGATAAAGAAAAGTGGGCGATAATTTGATTGTTGGTCGCACCGTTTTGTATTTTCTCAACAGACCGACTCGATGGTGGAGCCGCTGCATGGATGGAGCCCGTCGGCGCTGCCCTATTCCTCTCCCGCAACGGCACCATGAGCTTGCCCACGTTGCCGGCGCCGGCGCCACAGAGCGGTACGGTGTCGTGGAGGTCTCCGTTCACGTCGATTGAGTCAGTTACGATGGAATAGGCACGTTGACATCCATGCATCATGCATGCATGTTCACGTGGGCATGCACCTGTGGCCCATGCAACACGCACCGATCCTCCCATGCATGCAACTGGTGCCGCTCGTTGATCATTCTTTTTACTGTTAGAAAAGAGCTAATTTTACTGATTACCTACTGGATCAGTCATCTCTGCCGAAAGGTTGTCGCAGTGACTGGAAGCACGCAATACGACGGCAGCGATGGCGTTCAACTTGGCATGACGCGCTGCTCGCTGCAGGAGGTGATCAACGGCTCTCCCCTACGAGCACATGCTCATGGACGGCCCTTCCGCCGAACCATGGCCGGTAATGAGAGGACCAAGTTGTTGCTTCTGACGAACCAACGCCGACACCTGCGAAACATGTGTGGTATGCACCAATACTGTCTATGTCATGCTTCTTTGATAATCACTTGTCTCGTACTGGTAAACATGTGTGGCATGCGCCTAATGTTTAATGTGCATCATAATAATTGGTGTGCAGATATATCAGTATTTCATCCATGGTAAACACTATATATTCTCTGCTCACAAACTAGTTGTTGCTTATTTTGATGATCGTGGCCCCACATATTAGGGGAGAAACCCCCAAATTAGTGTGTTGTAGCCCCTGAAAACGGGCGGCAAAAACGAAAAATGAAAACAGTATAGCCCCGTAAACAAGCGGTAAAGAACCAAAAATGATATAAGTGTATTATAGCCCGCGAAGACAAGAGAGACACAAAAATTGAGCAGGCATAATAGGAGGGATACAATAGTGAATGTGCATCTCTATTATTTGCTGCCATGTCCTTGGATGATAATTCTTCTCTTACCGGTGAACACATGTGGTGTTTATGTCTATTATTTAATGTGCATCACAATCAATGGTATGCATGTAGATTCATGCATTTCAAGGAACTTGATATTTATGTTTCCAAATTAGCTAATGTCGATGTAGATACGACATCCGGCAAGTCTCCATGTCGTCCATCTTACCATTTAAAATCAATACGTTGGACCTGAAACTCGTTCTGTAAATCCCAAATAGGTTAATTAACCTGAGAAATGATTTTAGTGAACCCTGGTTAACTGTTTGACCCGTGGGATCCGAGTATCGTCTTGAGACCCCATGTCATACCATAAAGACGCTCGACGATGTGTCGGCAAATTAAATTATTGGAAATAACTATCTTGGACGTGCTTGGAGGTCTCTTTCAGTTTCAAGCCATGGAGACTCAAACAATTTTCAACAATTTATATTCCTATTGGTTTGAGAGCTCTCGTTCTTCCTCGGCGCCGACATAAAAATGGTAACACGTGACATAGAAAAGGCGCATGGAAACATTGGCAATATATCTCCAAGGATAAAACAATTGGCGTGGCAACAAATTGGCACATAAAATAATAAACCCAAAGCAGCACACGCTTTCCACCGTTCTTTCACCATGTCGTCGCGGACACCATCCCCACATATCCCAAGCACTCTCATATCTTGTCGCCCCCAACCCACACACGCCGGCGAACCCAGACACACGCATCCTTATTCGTCTAGATCAGGAAGAGGGAAAGGAAAAAAGAACCAAGCGAACCATCAGATGGGGAGCCGACCTTCACGCTGCTGCCTGCGTCAAGATGTAGAATGAGCAGGAGAATCATGCATGTTGCCCCCGAGCAGGAAGTCAACGACGATATAAGCAAGCTAAATGACTTGTCCACCTTGGTCTGCGTCAAGATGTAGAATGAATTTGAACCGCGGTTAAAATGGTGACATGATGTGTAAAAGATAGATTAATTCGTTATGGAGGAGGGGAGGGAGGAGGAGAGGTCGGATCCCGCGGCCGCTGGTGTGAGGAAGTTGGCGGCGTCGATGAACGTGACCGGCAGCCTGCGCAAGGCGGTCGGCTCTCCGGTCCGGCGGTGAGGCGAGTTGGACGGAGTAGACGCCGGAGAGTGATTGGCCTGAACCCATAGCAAAGCTACTACTCCAAACTGTGCACGTACGTACGTGCATGGATTCTTCGGCGAGCGAGCGTGGTCACATGGCCACGATCATGTGCATGCAGTACAACGGCTATCTCGATTTGGAGGAGCATTTGTGTGTGGCAAAGGTGGTGTCATTGAGTCTACTCCGACATCAACACCAACATACTATCAATATCGTGCATGCACCTGCTATGAGTCGTAGTCATACTCCACTGACATGTCTTCTCTGATGAATCAAAATATCACTTGATAAGCCGACGACGCAAAGGCAAGTCACCCAGTCCGACACCAACAAGGCAACAAGGCATACACCACCAGTTCGGGCACTGACGAGACAAAGGTTGCCCACATCTTCGTCATTGGATATCGACAAGCCCAAGGGATACGGCTAAGCATCGCCTGAGCGATGGGCACTCCCAAGACGTCCTCACTCGAGGTAAGGTAGCACCCGAAACACCGTCATCAATCGAGAGGTCGCCAAAAATGGCTCGTCACGGCGTTCTATCTAGCACATTTTCACATGTCCTTTTTCCCGCCCGTCGTACGGCGGTATGGAATCTTAAAACTTTTCTGGCCAGAATGGACGGGGGACAAACAGAATGTCCAGCCTGCATGGGTCCTCTCGAGGGATCGATGTTCTCAAAATAAACTGTGATGGTTCATTTATAAAGGAGACATGAGCAGGAGGTTGAGGATTCGTCGTCCGGGATAATGATAGGATTATCCGACACTCGGCAGCGGAACATATTTCACATGCTTCAAGCGTTGCGCTCGATCGAGGGGCGACGGCATACAGTGAAGCTTTGCATGTTGTGGCTTAATGGGGGTATGGGCCATCTGGAGTCTGACCCGCAGGTCGTCATCACTGCCTTTCGGGGCAACTGACGTGACCAGCTCTCCCAGAAATCATTGTTTATCGTGAGATCCCTGTCTTCAGTCGTTTAAACTTTTTTCTATATATTTTTCGTTTTCTCCACGTGATTGTAAAAAGCTAGCAGCACTTGGTGAGAGGCCAGGAAGCAAAGTCGCGGGGGGCAGTATTAATTAACGGTATTACGGTATCATGTGTTCCAGGTCCAAAAAAAAGTACCTCTAGTTGTACTACTCACTGCCTTCCTCTAGTAGCACGTCACGTCACGTCACAACTTCCTGGCCAACCTCTCGTCCTTTAGTAGCACGCCACGTCACAACTATCTCACGTAGTGCATGCATGGTTAATGGTCAAAGCATACTACGTGAATGCATGTACTACTTTCCTATTCTTCTCTCACGTACGTACAAATTTGAAACTTCAGTTAAATCTAGGATGAAAAGAAAGAACCAAAATTTGAATCTTACAAGGAAAAAAACCGAAGAAATAATTTTCGAGCAAATTTCAACTAAACTTTAAATTTTCGAATTTATTTTACCAAAATTTCCTAAAATTCAAAAGTTTTCGTCCGGTAAATACTTTTACCGGTTCTGACCGAAATGGCCAAAATTCGACGACGCTGGAGTAAACAAGATGTTGTCGTCAAGTTATGGTCTCTTGACGACGTACGGAATCCATGGCGGCCAAGTCATGGAGAATTATGGGGGTCTCTTGGTGGACGAGCTGGTCACCTACGCCAAGTCGTGGTCATGCAAAGAGTGAGCAATAATGCTCGACGGTGTTGCAGGAGGAATCGTCGTTGCGGCAGTTATCCTGGGGTACGTAGTGAAAACGAGTCATGTCAAATTACTTGCGTATCCACACAAGGTTGGGCTCCGTACGCTTTGTAAAGAACTGCCCGAACCGACGAATTCACTAGCCCGGCGGTACCCTAATAATATATAAATCCGCAACTGGGTTTTCTGCCCATCTCGAGCGGCGTGCTACAGGGTCGCGCACGCAAACCTCCGATCGATCGATCGAGAGCCGGCATAAACAAAATTTAAAGTTCGGTAATAACACTGGTAATCTGGTTTACTCCAGCGTCGGTAATCTGGTTTGTTTATGCCAAAATTCAGTTCAAACACTGCCTAGACAGATGTTCAGGAACACATAGAAAAGAAAGGGATGAGCAAGCTAGCTAACGTACGTGTCAAGCATATATAGCTGAGATGATCAGAATTAATTAGCTAGATTAATATTAAATCAGTTCGGTTTTCCTCATATATGGATACGTGCGTGCATGCATAGAGTTTTGTTTAGCCAGCGTGTCGATCGATGACTGGTGCAAGCAGCAAAAAGAATTCAAAAGTTTTCGTCCGGTAAACCTCCGATCGATCGAGAGCCGGCCAGGCTGGCAGCAGCAAGCTAGCAGGGTCGCGCACGCAAACCTCCGATCCATCGATCCATCCATCGAGAGCCAGGCCAGGCTGGCACCAGCAGGCAGGCGGGCTGCGACCGCGCCGTACACATGAGTGGCTCTTCTTCCTCACAGCGCTTTGATTTCATTGTTTCATGAAAAGACGGTAGAGCATGGCTATGTAAGAACAAAAGTAAGAACACATGAGTGGTCATACAGCATAAAATTTGAACTAGTTGGAACTTGGAACACTTGTACTGTTTCACCGAAGTCGTAAAATAAAATCTGACTATGCAGCCACAGGGAGCAGGCCATTGTGCCTGAGCAGTGGTTCAGGCGAAGGCTCGCGTCCTCGGAAAGAAACGAAAACCTGCAATTGCTTTCCAGAGTCAGTTGTTTTCGACAAATCAAAGGTACTTAGTACTGGAAAGGATCGCGGCTACCTCGAGCGGAGATTTTCCGCCTCCAAGCGCAAGAACCGTGTCTCTGAATCGTCTGCCAGTCTCCTCAATGGCCTACAAACAGGCATTCATCACCAGTTTAGGCATAGAGAAATGCAATTAGCACAAAATCTGTTTCGTCATATGCTAGTACGTGCTTGTTTGGCAAGCATGGCAGCAACAGAGAACTAGATGTGGTTGGTGAAATCATCAGATAAAGTTATATGAATGAACAAGTGGTTGGATAGCAACTAGCAAGCTATCTTTGGTTTTCTCGAGATGAAAAACCTACCTTCTCATTGTCAAGACCGGCATCTTCAAATGCGGAGAATGCGTCGGCTGATAGGACTTCAGCCCACTGTAAGGACACGAAAAGTTGCAAGTTTTAGTCGTATTCGCGTGCCATACCAAATGGACCCAAGGTCATGACAAAAAAACAGATTGTGATGATTTACCTTGTAGCTGTAGTACCCGGCCGCATAGCCACCTGCACAGCGTCCACAGTGTTAATGACGAGAAATCTATGTGTGATGAACTGCATTTATACATGTTTGTTTAAGCATAGCAAACCTGAAAAAATATGGCTAAATCCACACAGGAATCTGTCCTCTGGCAAAGGAGCAAGAACCTGGGTACTTTCTGCAACTCTCCGGTCAACATCATATACCGACACTGGTCCACTGGGATCGTAAGTTGTATGCAGCTCCATATCTACACTTGCAAAACGTATCTGCAGGAAATTTTAAAAGAAGACTAATGAGCAACAAAGATCGGTAATAAAAAAATAGTCGGCATAAACAAACCAGATTACAGCATTCACGTGTTTATGCTACAGCACTGTGCTTCCATCGCTCTTTGACAAGCAGGAAATATAATCAATAACTGAAGGAGAAGAAGGCAGATGGCTTAAATACATGTGCATACAACAAGCCACCTCTCTTACCAACAACAATTTTCAAGCTATAAAACTTTTTCTCCCATCTTACAATTTCTGGATAAATTTAAATCACTCATACAGGTTTGAGTACATATATGTCTCAGTTATCAAGTTCATGGACCTACTTGACCCAAGCACGCACGTTTAAGGACAGATAGTGCAATTTACTCTGAAGAATAGTAAGATTACAGCATTCACATGTTTATGCTACAGCACTGTGCTTCCATTGCTCTTTGACAAGCAAGAAATAAAGGAGAAAGAGAAGGCAGCTCGGCCAAAGAGTAAGGGTAAGCGGGTGATGCGAGAGGAGGCTGAGAAGAAGCGAGAGGAGGCTGAGGAGAAGCGAGAAGCAAAAAATGAAAAAGATTTTTAATATTCCGCGATCGCGACGCCAACGTCACAAGTCACAAGTCACGTAAAGATGCGAAATGCGAGCGAGCAGCGCGCGTGTGGTGTGCACTTAGCATTGCTCTTACTTGCCAACTCACTCAAGTGGACTATGTGAGCTCCCCTTATAAGGTGGTGTAAATCTTCCTCCATTGGCAAGGTGGGACTAAACCCCACATGCTACTCCACCTCTTGCCCGTGCTCACAGTTTCTGAAATTTTTGGTGGGCCTCATGCACATGGGCCAACTCATTATTGGACTCTCACACACAGCTAGCAGCCAGCAGGTGTGGCACTCCCAGTATTCCACACGTAGTAGAGTACTGATTCTGTTGAAGATGACGACTATGCTGTGCGGTAGAAAAAACCGTGTCGGAGACTCGGAGTAGGAAGACGTCGACACCGGCGTGCAAAGTCTGCCCAGCTACTACCGATCTTACCGAGATGAACCACAATTTGCCTCGTTTAGATATTATTTGTTGAAGATGATGTTGTATATATGCACGGATGACCAAGACCATCACCGGCGATGAACTGCTTCCGCCCAAATAAAGTCCCAGTATTAGAGCATCACGTGATAAATTCACGATCCCTTGTCGCCGCCACTCTCAAGTCTCAAGATGCGAGCTGCGCCACGCTTTGCATTGGAAAGCTAGTACGTTCAGCTCGACTTTTTTTCCTCGAATCAGTAGCAACGTACGTATCCATTGATATATTCGCCATGCCATGCACGTAAAATAGAAATCAGACATCAATCTAGAGTTCTAGACATCGTGCTGCTAGCTTTGCATGTCGCACATGTGTATGTACGATCCAGGAGGTATCCATCCACTAACGGCCTCACGTGTACTGACGACCTAGCCCTAGCTCTAGTCGATCTATTCCAAGCTATACTAGCCGTGAAATCGTTCCCTACTATAAGCTATTATTCCCTTCGTTTTATATTAACTGTTGTACTAAATCAGCTACACTTAATATGTAACGGAGGGGTACTACGTGCTTCAAGTAATATTCAATTGACACGATCGGTTGGGCGAGGCTACTCTTCTCGCTCGCGCGACCGTGTCACGCAGCTTTCGGACCGCTAAAAGACAAAGCTGTAGGAGAAAGAAGAAAGCGCATCCATCTCGTCGCCTGCCTCTACCGCCCGTGACCGGCGGTGCTCCCCTACCCGCCTCGCCACTCCGACCTCCTCCGTCAGCTCACCGCCAGCCATCCCTCTAATTAAATGCCCCCACATACCGGATCTCATCGCCAACGAGCACCCCCACCCCTCACCAAGAAGTCTAGTCTCGACAACCGCCTTCTACGCAACGACATCGCCGCGACATCTTGAGGAAGGTTGGGGCAGGGGGGGGGGGGGCGAGAAACTGGGGAGAGAAAGATGGGGCTACATGAGACAGGGAAGTCCAGACGACCAACAGAAGTGCATGCGAGACCGAACGACCGAGAGAAGTGCATGTGGGGCCGAATCACCGAAAGAGGTTTATGTCGGGCCACATGACCAATAAACGTGTATATGGTTCAGATGAGCGAGGGGAGTTTGAATGACCAAGAAAGTTGTATGCAACACCGATAATAGAGAGAAGTGCATGTGGTGTCAGATGACTAAGAAAGGTATATGTCGTGCGGGATGACAAGAGAGGTGTACGTGTGAAAAGATGACCGAGAGAGGTGTACGTATGAAAAGATGACTAAGAGAGTTATACGTGCGTCCGGATGACCGATTGAATTACAATTGACAATCGAGAGATAGGTGTATGAGGGATCATATTGTTGCGGGTCGGGTATCAATGCTACCAAATGACCAAGAGAAGTGCATGTGGTCCAAATTACCGAAATAGGTGTATGTGGGCCACATGAACAATAAATATGTGCATGGTTCAGATGAGCGAGGGATGTTTGAATGACCTAAAGATTGTATGCGAGACCGATAACAGAGAGAAGTCCATGTGTGATGCCGGATTACCGAGAAATGTGTATGTCGGGCAACATGACAAGAGAGGTGTACATGGGAATAGATGACTGAGAGAGTTATACATGGGTTCGGAAGACCGATAAAGGTGCATGCATGTGACAACCACGAGATAGGTGTATGAGCTATGAGGTATCAGATGGCCGTGGGGTATCCACGCATGACCAAATGATAAAGAGAAATGCACATGGGCCCAGATGAATGAGAAAGGTGTTTGTGGATTCGGTTGACCGAGATAGGTGTATATGGGACTCAACCATTGAGAGATTTGTTTATGTGTCAAGATGGCCAAGAGAATTATATATGTGACTGAATGTCCAATAAATGTCTAAAAGGGTCCGAATGGGTGAGAGATACGTGCCTAGACCTAGATATGCTCCTTACTTGAAATTTTTGTGCTCTCGACGTTTCACCCATACGCGCGCACATTTTAGGGCATGCACGTAAAAATCTAGCCCCAAAAAAGGTCGTCTAGGTCACCGAACGGGCACTAGTGTTTCTTTAAGTGAAAAACTAATCATAATCACAATTCGCTCAAAATTATGGTGTGTTTCTGGTCCTTATTTAATCATTCATTTCCTTGACCTGCACTATTATTTTGTGTGTATCATTTCATGTGCCATCTTGTTGTGACTCGTTATTATTTTATCATAAAATGGTAGCGTAAGACACGTCATTGCATCATATGTGTCTCTTTGTAGTGTGTTACGATTGACCTCATTTTTTGCACCGAGATAGCAATACCTATAATTTCATGCCCTCTTCCGCCATCGTGCATCCTTATTTAACGTTAGAAGATATATATGATTTATGATTTTATGTGTCGCTCAGTTGTCACACACTATTATTTCATGCATGAAATGATAGCTTGTCATCTCGTCGCCAGGGGCGGACCCAGGTACAACCTTGTGGGGGCCTTGGACCCCACTCAAATATTGAAATTTTAATAGTATTTGTTCAATTTTTAGAGAAAAATCTTCAAATTTTGTGAAGTTATATAAGAAATGCCCCGCAGTCTTGCCCCCTCTCAAAATATTTTTTGGGTCCGCCACTGCTCGTCGCTAGGGCGACGTGCTAGGGTACTAAGGCATCCCCATTATTTCACCATCACTGCTCAAAATTAGGTATCCACGGTACAAAGTTATAGAGAGATGCCATGGGAAATCACTGTTTTTGGTATTTTCTCGCCTATTTTGGGGGCTATGGCACACTATTATGGTTTGACGTTTCTCAGTACGTTTTCATTTGTCGCCTCCCGTCGTGGAGGCATGCTAGAATACTAGTTGTCCGAACCTCTCACCTTGATAAGTGTAAATTTCGGTGAGCGGTGCCCTTTGCATGTGAGCTTCGATCAAGGCTCCTTTGGGAGGCGTTAGAAAGACATTTCTCCATATGCACATGCCTTTGTGGGCGCGCATGGAGCGTACCTGAATGTAGTACGCCATAAAAAGTGCCGACCCGTTTTAATAAAAAAATTCACGTGGGCTCTTCGCGGTCCTTTTGTTTGTGATAAAGAAAAGTGGGCGATAATTTGATTGTTCGTCGCACCGTTTTGTATTTTCTCAACAGACCGACTCGATGGTGGAGCCGCTGCATGGATGGAGCCCGTCGGCGCTGCCCTATTCCTCTCCCGCGACGGCACCATGAGCTTGCCCACGTTGCCGGCGCCGGCGCCACAGAGCGGTACGGTGTCGTGGAGGTCTCCGTTCACGTCGATTGAGTCAGTTACGATGGAATAGGCACGTTGACATCCATGCGTCATGCATGCATGTTCACGTGGGCATGCACCTGTGGCCCATGCAACACGCACCGATCCTCCCATGCATGCAACTGGTGCCGCTCGTTGATCATTCTTTTTACTGTTAGAAAAGAGCTAATTTTACTGATTACCTACTGGATCAGTCATCTCTGCCGAAAGGTTGTCGCAGTGACTGGAAGCACGCAATACGACGGCAGCGATGGCGTTCAACTTGGCATGACACGCTGCTCGCTGCAGGAGGTGATCAACGGCTCTCCCATACGAGCACATGCTCATGGACGGCCCTTCCGCCGAACCATGGCCGGTAATGAGAGGACCAAGTTGTTGCTTCTGACGAACCAACGCCGATACCTGCGAAACATGTGTGGTATGCACCAATACTGTCTATGTCATGCTTCTTTGATAATCACTTGTCTCGTACTGGTAACCATGTGTGGCATGCGCCTAATGTTTAATGTGCATCATAATCATTGGTGTGCAGATATATCAGTATTTCATCCATGGTAAACACTATATATTCTCTGCTCACAAACTAGTTGTTGCTTATTTTGATGATCGTGGCCCCACATATTAGGGGAGAAACCCCCAAATTAGTGTGTTGTAGCCCCTGAAAATGGGCGGGAAAAACGAAAAATGAAAACAGTATAACCCCGTAAACAAGCGGTAAAGAACCAAAAATGATATAAGTGTATTATAGCACGTGAAGACAAGAGAGACACAAAAATTGAGCAAGCATAATAGGAGGGATACAATAGTGAATGTGCATCTCTATTATTTGCTGCCATGTCCTTGGATGATAATTCTTCTCTTACCGGTGAACACATGTGGTGTTTATGTCTATTATTTAATGTGCATCACAATCAATGGTATGCATGTAGATTCATGCATTTCAAGGAACTTGATATTTATGTTTCCAAATTAGCTTATGTCGATGTAGATACGACATCCGGCAAGTCTCCATGTCGTAGTCTCCATGTCGTCCATCTTACCATTTAAAATCAATACGTTGGACCTGAAACTCGTTCTGTAAATCCCAAATAGGTTAATTAACCTGAGAAATGATTTTAGTGAACCCTGGTTAACTGTTTGACCCGTGGGATCCGAGTATCGTCTTGAGACCCCATGTCACACCATAAAGACGCTCGACGATGTGTCGGCAAATTAAATTATTGGAAATAACTATCTTGGACGTGCTTGGAGGTCTCTTTCAGTTTCAAGCCATGGAGACTCAAAGAATTTTCAACAATTTATATTCCTATTGGTTTGAGAGCTCTCGTTCTTCCTCGGCGCCGACATAAAAATGGTAACACGTGACATAGAAAAGGCGCATGGAAACATTGGCAATATATCTCCAAGGATAAAACAATTGGCGTGGCAACAAATTGGCACATAAAATAATAAACAACTCCTACCTCATAGGATGAAATATGGGCCCCGGTAACGTGTGGCCACGATATAACACATGAAATGGTAGGTAATAGCTATCATTTCCTGCATAAAAAAGTTAACACATGACAGCTGAACTACAAGTGAAATCGTGAATAGTAGTTGTCCTAGGCCTCTCCGTCTTGATGCACCTCGTCAACCCAAAGCAGCACACGCTTTCCACCGTTCTTTCACCATGTCGTCGCCGACACCATCCCCACATATCCCAAGCACTCTCATATCTTGTCGCCCCCAACCCACACACGCCGGGGAACCCAGACACACGCATCCTTATTCGTCTAGATCAGGAAGAGGGAAAGGAAAAAGAACCAAGCGAACCATCAGATGGGGAGCCGACCTTCACGCTGCTGCCTGCGTCAAGATGTAGAATGAGCAGGAGAATCATGCATGTTGCCCCCGAGCAGGAAGTCAACGACGATATAAGCAAGCTAAATGACTTGTCCACCTTGGTCTGCGTCAAGATGTAGAATGAATTTGAACCGCGGTTAAAATGGTGACATGATGTGTAAAAGATAGATTAATTCGTTATGGAGGAGGGGAGGGAGGAGGAGAGGTCGGATCCCGCGGCCGCTGGTGTGAGGAAGTTGGCGGCGTCGATGAACGTACGTGACCGGCAGCCTGCGCAAGGCTTTCGGCTCTCCGGTCCGGCGGTGAGGCGACTTGGACGGAGTAGACGCCGGAGAGTGATTGGGATTGGGTTTTGCTGCGATCGAGTTGAGCACGTGCATGCATGGTTTCTCATGCATGCAGTCCTACTAGCTAGCTAGGGGTCCTACGTGCATGAGGCCGGCCTGAACCCATAGCAAAGCTACTACTCCAAACTGTGCACGTACGTGCATGGATTCTTCGGCGACCGAGCGTGGTCACATGGCCACGATCATGTGCATGCAGTACAACGGCTATCTCGATTTCGATTTGGAGGAGCATTTGTGTGTGGCAAAGGACAAAAGCCATCCCCTCCATCGATCTAGCCACTTAGGCGACGGCGTCCCCTCCATCTCCACTTATGCAACGGCGTCGTCAGGGGTGCTGGCGCCGTCTACGCCTCAATGACGACATCATCGGAGCTGCCGTTATGCAGCTCGTTGTAATCTTTACCTCCTGACGGAGTCGGGGCTGTGGTCAGCCGGTGTGTAGCTCAACGCTTTCTCCACCGTCCATACCGATGCCTATATGTACGCAGTCGTGACTTCAGACCACGACAAGGTGGTTGGAATCTACAACGTCTACACCGCCAAGCTCTTTAGGTTATTATGTACAAGCTATGTTGCCGCTAGAAAGGTGGTGTCATTGAGTCTACTCCGACATCAACACCAACATACTATCAATATCGTGCATGCACCTATGAGTCGAAGTCATACTCCACTGACATGTCTTCTCTGATGAATCAAAATATCACTTGATAAGCCGACGACGCAAAGGCAAGTCACCCAGTCCGACACCAACAAGGCAACAAGGCATACACCACCAGTTCGGGCACTGACGAGACAAAGGTTGCCCACATCTTCGTCATTGGATATCGACAAGCCGAAGGGATACGGCTAAGCATCGCCTGAGCGATGGGCACTCCCAAGACGTCCTCACTCGAGGTAAGGTAGCACCCGAAACACCGTCATCAATCGAGAGGTCGCCAAAAATGGCTCGTCACATGTCCTTTTTCCCGCCCGTCGTACGGCGGTATGGAATCTTAAAACTTTTCTGGCCAGAATGGACGGGGGACAAACAGAATAATGTCCAGTCTGCATGGGTCCTCTCGAGGGATCGATGTTCTCAAAATAAACTGTGATGCTTCGATCATTTATAAAGGAGACATGAGCAGGAGGTTGAGGATTCGTCGTCCGGGATAATGATAGGATTATCCGACACTCGGTAGCGGAACATATTTCACATGCTTCAGGCGTTGCGCTCGAGAGGGGCGACGGCATACAGTGAAGCTTTGCATGTTGTGGCTTAATGGGGGTATGGGCCATCTGGAGTCTGACCCCCAGGTCGTCATCACTGCCTTTCGGGGCAACTGACGTGACCTCTCCCCAGAAATCATTGTTTATCGTGAGATCCCTGTCTTCAGTCGTTTAAACTTTTTTTCTACGGAGTATATGTTTTTCGTTTTCTCCACGTGATTGTAAAAGGCTAGCAGCACTTGGTGAGAGGCCAGGAAGCAAAGTCGCGGGGGGCAGTATTAATTAACGGTATTACGGTATCATGTGTTCCAGGTCCAAAAAAAAGTACCTCTAGTTGTACTACTCACTGCCTTCCTCTAGTAGCACGTCACGTCACAACTTCCTGGCCAACCTCTCGTCCTTTAGTAGCACGCCACGTCACAACTATCTCACGTAGTGCATGCATGGTTAATGGTCAAAGCATACGTGAATGCATGTACTACTTTCCTATTCTTCTCTCACGTACGTACAAATTTGAAACTTCAGTTAAATCTAGGATGAAATGAAAGAACCAAAATTTGAAACTTACAAGGAAAAAAACCGAAGAAATAATTTTCGAGCAAATTTCAACTAAACTTTAAATTTTCGAATTTATTTTACCAAAATTTCCTAAAATTCAAAAGTTTTCGTCCGGTAAATACTTTTACCGGTTCTGACCGAAATGGCCAAAATTCGACGACGCTGGAGTAAACAAGATGTTGTCGTCAAGTTATGGTCTCTTGACGACGGAATCCATGGCGGCCGTTGCGGCATCAACTTCCTTGTCTATCCACCTCCTAACGCCATCAGCCTTGGTTTCTCTTATCTACACAAGCAGGTCGGACCGGGTATGGCACGGCCATATATCGGACTTTACTGCTCCGACGAGGCGTACACGTGACATTACGACGGGTTGCCGAAAGACCGACAGCAGGACCGTGCCGTGCTTTGTGCTGACCCGACACGGCACAAGTCACAACACTACTCGCCGCTCTTAGTTGTCAAGTTGTCGGGAGAGTTATGGTGGCATCGTTGTGGACTAGTCACTAGTGGGTCACCTATGCGTCGTCCCCAAGCTAGAGAATGGCGTCCTCGACTCTTTGTGGAGTCAACACCGTCTCCATGTTCATGGAAGAGCCGAAAGGTTCTCATCCCCTACTACGACGCTCAGCCATCACCGCACTTGTCAACGTTGCCCTCGCCGGTCCCAACATCGTCATGGAGAGTTACGTGGGCTTCATTGTGGACGAGTTGGTCACCTACGCCAAAACGCACCGCCCCGAGCTTTAGCTCGCCGCCGCTGATGACCCAGGAGAATCATGTTGCCCCAGTGGAGGAAGTCGACAACGATATCAACGAGATGACTTGTCTACCTTGGTCCACGTCAACATGTAGAAATAATTTGTACTGTAGTTAAAATGGTGACATCGTGTGCATGACGATAGATTCGTTATGGAGGAGTGTGGAGGAGGAAGAGGGAGGGGCCTCAACGGAGGCGGCGTCGGTTCGCGCGCTGAATAGCTCCTTGCGGCCGGTCGTGCGGCCTGGAAAGAAAAGGAATTATTTCCGACTGCGACCGGCCATGCAGCCTTGTCTTACTAGCTAGGGGTCCTACGTGCATGCATGTTGCCTGAAGCCATTGCAAAGCTACTAGTACTACTAGCTTGGTCACAAGGCCACGATCATGTGCATGCAGATGCAGATACACGATCATGGTATCGAGAGCCGGCCAGGCTGGCACCAGCAGGCAGGCAGGCGGGCTCTTCTTCTTCCGAGCAGCCCGGTGTACGTACGTGCAGCGGATGAGGACGAGGTCATACAGCATAAAATTTGAACTAGTTGGAACTTGGAACACTTGTACTGTTTCACCGGAGTCGTAAAATAAAATCCCTACAGATTATTGGCGCGGAAAATAAATCTGACTACGCAGCCACAGGGAGCAGGCCATTGTGCCTGAGCAGTGGTTCAGGCGAAGGCTCGCGTCCTCGGAAAGAAACGAAAACCTGCAATCGCTTTCCAGAGTCAGTTGTTTTCGACAAATCAAAGGCACTTAGTACTGGAAAGGATCGCGGCTACCTCGAGCGGAGATCTTCCGCCTCCAAGCGCAAGAACCGTGTCTCTGAATCGTCTGCCAGTCTCCTCAATGGCCTACAAACAGGCATTCATCACCAGTTTAGGCATAGAAAAATGCAATTAGCACAAAATCTGTTTCTGTCATATGCTAGTACGTGCTTGTTTGGCAAGCATGGCAGCAACAGAGGACTAGATGCGGTTGGTGAAATCATCAGATAAAGTTATATGAATGAACAAGTGGTTGGATAGCAACTAGCAAGCTAGCTTTGGTTTTCTCTAGATGAAAAACCTACCTTCTCATTGTCAAGACCGGCATCTTCAAATGCGGAGAATGCGTCGGCTGATAGGACTTCAGCCCACTGTAAGGACACGAAAAGTTACAAGTTTTAGTCGTATTCGCATGCCATATCAAATGTACCCAAGGTCATGACAAAAAAACAGATTGTGATGATTTACCTTGTAGCTGTAGTACCCGGCCGCATAGCCACCTGCACAGCGTCCACAGTGTTAATGACGAGAAATCTATGTGTGATGAACTGCATTTATACATGTTTGTTTAAGCATAGCAAACCTGAAAAAATATGGCTAAATCCACACAGGAATCTGTCCTCTGGCAAAGGAGCAAGAACCTGGGTACGTTCTGCAACTCTCCGGTCAACATCATATACCGACACAGATCCACTGGGATCGTAAGTTGTATGCAGCTCCATATCTACACTTGCAAAACGTATCTGCAGGAAATTTTAAAATAAGACTAATGAGCAACAAAGATCGGTAATAAAAAAAATAGTCGGCATAAACAAACCAGATTACAGCATTCACGTGTTTATGCTACAGCACTGTGCTTCCATTGCTCTTTGACAAGCAAGAAATATAATCAATAACTGAAGGAGAAGAAGGCAGATGGCTTAAAAAACATGTGCATACAACAAGCCACCTCTCTTACCAACAACAATTTTCAAGCTATAAAACTTTTTCTCCCATCTTACAATTTCTGGACAAATTTAAATCACTCATACAGGTTTGAGTACATATATGTTTCAGTTATCAAGTTGATGGACCTACTTGACCCAAGCACGCACGTTTAAGGACAGACAGTGCAATTTACTCTGAAGAATAGTAAGATGTCCGGAAAGTACCAAATAATGATGACAGCATGCACAGGGGAAGCAAGAGAGACCAAGCCAACATACCTGACGGAGACTGAAGGAGCCAGCACGGAAATTCTTTGCAGCGACAAGCTTGGCATAAATTTCCTCCGGAAGAACTTCGCCGGTTTCATAGTGCTTTGCAATGCTCAGAAGAGTTTCCCTGTTACACCAATTCAACAACTCATTAAGTTACCAGAATCAGGCGAGCTTGAAGCTATAAACCACACTAGATGAATCCATCATACTTGTGATAGCACCAGTTTTCCATAAACTGAGAGGGTAACTCTACGGCATCCCATTCTATCCCACTGATGCCAGCAACAAAGGCTTCATCTTGTGTGGTAAGCATGTGCTGCAGCGCGTGACCAAATTCATGGAACACGGTTTCGACCTACAAAAGCCATGTGCAAAGGAATCTTTTTTTTTTTTTTTGAAACAAGGCAAAAGCTTTGCCTTTTATATTGATAAAGTAGGAGCAAACATAAAGGACAAGGCCTAAAAAGAAAAAAAAAATTACAACTCGATCCACACCGGCCCCGAGGCCGCGCCCCACACGGGTCGACGACCAAGTTGCCCACACAACCAAGGCCGACACCAAAACCCCCCAACGCAACGCGGTGGAGGCGAGAGTCCGGAGCCGCCGCTCCGACATCCACACCGGCCCCAAGGCCACGCCCCAAAAACGAGTCGACGACCATGTTGCCCTAGCAACCATAGCCGACACCCAACACGGCGGAGACGATCTCAACGCAAGACGAAATCCGGAGCCGCCGCTCCGACATCCACACCGGTCCGATTGCCGCGCACCCCCTAGCCGAAGACGAAGGCTCGCCGCCGCCAACCACCATCTGAATCCACTGGTCCCCCTGGCCGGTTGAACATCCAAGGCGAGGCCCCAAGAGGTAAGCGACGCAGGAGCGCCGCCCTCGCCCGATCCCGCGTGCGATCAAGGGTTTCCCCCGGAGAACCCGGCATGGGGAAGCGAGGGCACCACCTCGACGACGCCTTCAAGAAGGAAGCGGCGCCCGAGGGCGTCGCCGTCGTCGGCCCCGGCCGACAACCGGGGCAGGGCTTTCGCCCGGCGATGTGTCACAAACCCGCATCCGCTCGACGGAGACCGGCCAGACCACCGACACCCGCATGCCGCAGCCACCGTGGCACCTCACGCCACGGCAGGAAGCATGACGCCACCCGCCCGGGGCCGCCGCCCCGGCATCCTCTCGACCGGCTGGAGAACGAGCTCACAGCCGGAGGTGCAGCACGGCCACCTCATGCCGGCCACATGGCCGGGGCAACCCCGACCGCACCGATGCGCCAAAGCCCCGTCCTCGCGTGGCGCCATCGATCCGGGGCCGCCGCCCCGGCATCCTTCCGCCTCCGGGCCGCCTCAAACAGCCACGCCGTCGCGGCCGTTTGACGTTGCCAACAGGCCGACCACCTCCGTGAGGGAGAGGCCGCCACCGCCGCGTCCCGGGGCCGCCGCCCGACGTCCAGCCGCACCAGCCGGCCACGGCCCCCCTGGCACTCGGGCCGAGGACGGGCCCAGACCGCCGCTGCCGTCGCCACTCGACCTCGCGCCACC